>MDKI01277242.1:0-37439 GCA_005239505.1 Nicotiana paniculata | reverse complement strand
ACGGATTAAAAAACATGGTATCTCAGAGGAAAAGTAAGTAAAAGTCTGTCAAGAATTTAAAATTAGTAATCTGTGGAAGAAAGTAAATGAAGATTCAAGAATTTTTGACACCTCAATTTTCTTAAAGCTAGATATTATTGGCTATATTCCAATATTTATATTCAAAATATGTTTCTAGTGTTAGATTTTAGGCATGGAAGCTGCCTCGAAGGTAAGCTCGTAATGGACCAAGCCCTAGTTCGAAAATGGAATAATTAGCATGGGAATCAAGGTAATCGAGAGATCAAAATCGAGCACGACTAGCTTCGAGTGAAGCGTGATAATGGAATGGCGAGATATTAGCAACCGACCAAAGATCTCGGCGAAAATTCCGGAACAGATCGAATCAAGTGGTTATTAACGCCAATCGTAAGATTTATTTCCGTTATTATTATTTTTATTATCTTTTTTTTTGGTGGAAATAAATCTTATTATTCAATCATCCAGAACCAAAACACATACAAATGTTCATATCATTCTTTCTCCTATCCTTTCTTGTCTTTCCTGTACCACTATTATCTTCCTATACCACTATTATTTCCTTTGTTTCCTATCTATATATTCCTATACATTTTGTGTCTATTTCCTGCAACCTATTTGTATAGTTTCTCAATCCAGCTCATCTCTTTCCGTTTCTTCTTCTTCTGTATAACTTCCAAGCATCTACGTTTACATGTGTATTGTATTTGCTCCAGTACTGTTCGAGATCTTGGGACTTTCTGCATCCAGACTGCTTCATTTCTGGCTTTCCAGATGTGGTATATGATTGCTGCCACCACTGCCTGTGTGAACTATCCTTGTCACCTCTGTGTTCTTTATATTCGTCCCAAACCATTTGAGCACCTCTTCTAAACACATCTTAGAGAATGTGTATTTCCGTTATTAGAATTGTACCTTATTTAGGATTCGTCTGTTATACAAAGAGGGATCCCATTCATTTGTAACATCATCATTATTCACTGATAAAGAATATAGACATTGCTCTCTATTTCAGTTACCATCAACACTCGATAAATTCTACGAGAATTTCACGCAAGTATTATATAGTCATTTATCCAAATTTAATAAACAATTGACCAGAACTTCTCCATATACATGAGTACTTTCCATTCAATTTTATCTTTTTAAAATATTTTTCTTCTCTGTCAATGAGAAACAATAGCTATCCAAGTAGAGGGGAAAGAGGTGTGGTCACACTTAGGATTAAAGATTCACACAGATTAAAAAACATGCTATCTCAGAAGAGAATTAAGTACAAGTCTGTCCAGACTTTACAATCAGTAATCTGTCGAAGAAAGTAAATGAAGATTCAAGAATTTTTTAACACCTTAATTTTCCTAAAGCTAGATATTATTGGCCATATTCCAATATTTATATTCAAAATTTGTTTCTAGTGTTAGATTTTAGGCATGGGAGCTACCTCGAAGGTAAGCTCGTAATGGACCAAGCCCGAGTTCGAAGATAGAATATTTGGCATGGAAATCAAGGTGTTTGTTGGAGATCGAAATCGAGCATGACTAGCTTCGAGTGAAGTGTGATAACGGAATGTCGAGATATTAGCAATTGACCAAAGATCTCGGCGGAAATCCCGGAACATATTGAATCAAGTGGTTATTGACGCCAACCGTGGGATTTATTTCGTTATTAGAAGTGTACCTTATTTAGGATTCCTCCGTTATATAAAGAGGGATCTCATTCATTTGTAACATCATCATTATTCACTGATAAAGAATATACATGGTGCTCTCTATTTCACTTACTATCTATTATTGTTTATTACTGTTCTTGTTATCCAACCTCGAGACCATCTCGAATCGAGGTCGAAAGCACTACTTGAGCACTGGTGTGGTTTACTTTACTATTCGATTTATTCATTTAATTCGTTGTTTATCAATTGGTATTGAATTAGATCACGTATCCTTAAAACCACAATATAAGTTTAATTGTTACTCAAATTATAGGGTAAACAGTTTGGCGTCTACCGCGGGGCTAAGGATAATAGTGATTGTTCAGTACTGATTCTGGTAAAACACACTATTTTATGCTTGTTCTTGTCAAGAATTTTTTTTTTCAAGTTGAAACATGTCAAACTCACAAAACAAATCCACACACGATGGCAATGGCCTCGGACTTCACGGGAGAAACGAAAATGCGATTGCTCCAGGAATCGAGGTGCCATAGACTAATCTCGGGGGAGTACTACCTGTCAACCCAGTCGACGTCAGTTCGCATATTTCTCTGAATGCGGACTTAGGCGCAGACCTAGAGGGGAGTGTACGCAGAGAAGGTCAGTATGATGACCAAGGAACACAGGGCAGAGGAGATGAAGGAGTCAGTCTTCAAGTGATATTCAAAATTCTTCAGGCTCAACAAGTCGCCATTGCTCAGTTACAAAATCAACACAGAGCTCCAAATAGGGTCGAGCCGGAGATTACTCGTCATACAGATCCAATACCGGAAAGATCGAGTGATAACACATCGGGGACTGATCCTGCTATAATGAAAATGCTCGAGGAGCTCACCAAGAGAATTGGGTCAGGAGAGCAGAAGATCGAGGCTAATGATAAAAAGGTGGAGACTTACAACTCCGAGTTGATCAGATACCCAGACCCATACAGACCGATCCTTCCCAAAGAAATCCAAACTTGATGTGCAAATATCATGTCACACACGGTCATAGGACCAAGAATTGCAAGCAATTAAGGGCGGAGGTAGACCGTCTATTCAACGAGGTCCATCTTCGATAATTCCTCAGCGACCGAGCAAAAAATCATTTCAGGGAAAGGAACGCCAATAGGAAGAATGAACAAGAAGAACCTCAACATGTCATTCACATGATCGTCGGTAGGGTCGACATTCCACAGAGACCCATATTCAAATGCACTAAGGTGTCAATCACTAGAAAGAAATGAACCGAGATTATGTGCCCGAAGGCACCTTGTCATTCAATGACGAAGAAGCTGAAGGCATTTCTCATCCCCAAAAAGACGCTCTGGTAATTTCTATCTTATTAAATAAAGTTCAAGTTAAGCGTGTTTTGTTGGATCCAGGTAGCTCGGCAAACATCATCCGATCAAGGGTCGTGGAACAGCTCGTCCTACAAGATCAAATCGTACCTGCATCTCTAGTCTTAAACGGCTTCAATATGGCTAGTGAAACAACTAAATGGGAGATTATCCTACCGGTGAACGTGGCTGGAACCATTCAAGATACCAAATTCCACGTCATTGAGGGCGACATGAGATATAATGCACTACTCGGAAGTCCTTGGACTCATAACATGAGGGTAATACCTTTGACCCTCCACCAAATGATGAAGTTCCCGACGAAGGATGGTGTAAAAATAGTATATGGGGGATAGCATGCCGCAAAGGAAATGTTTGCGGTCGTGGAAGTAATATCGATCTCGACACCATCAACCTCGGAAAGGTCGAGCATCAAAAGTAAATAGGAATCCAAATAGAAATCACCGCCCCCAGCCTCGACCGAACCGGAGAAACAGGTAATAGAAGGGGAAGAAGAAGAGGAGGATTTTCTAACCCCTCGAACCTTTGTTGTTTTCGAAAGTTCGGATACCAAATCAACGGTCGAAGAGCTGGAACAAGTTGTACTGATCAAGTACCTGCCCGAGCGAAAGGTAGACCTAGGAACAGGGTTAACCCCCGAACTCAGGAAAAAGCTTATTCAATTTCTTATTAATAACATAGACTGTTTTGCATGGTCCCATTTAGACATGACAGGGATCCCACCGGAGATAACGATGCATCGATTAAGCCTGGACCCTAAGTTCATACCGGTGAAGCAAAAGAGAAGGCCCCAGTCCGAGGTAAAGCACACCTTCATAATGGACGAGGTAACTAAACCTCTCAAAATAGGGTCCATTTGGGAGGTGAAGTATTCTGAATGGTTAGCTAATATACTGGTAGTCCCTAAAAAAGGGAAGAAACTTAGAATGTGTGTAGGCTATAAGGACTTAAGCAAAGCGTGTCCCAAAGATTCTTTTCTACTTCCTAACATCGATCGCATGATCGACGCCACAGACGACCACGATATCCTTAATTTTCTCGATGCCTATTCTAGGTACAATAAAATTCAAATGAACCCGGAAGACCAAGAAAAGACTTCGTTTATCACCAAGTATGGAACGTATTGTTATAATGTAATGCCCTTCGGGATAAAGAATGCGGGGGCTACATATCAACGCCTAGTAAATAAAATGTTCGAAGAACAAATAAGTAAGTCAATGGGAATTTATATTGATGACATGCTAGTTAAGTCCCTGCGCGCAGAGGACCATTTGGCTCATTTGTAGGAAACGTTCGAGATCTTAAGGAAATGTAACATGATGGCGCCTAATCATTGAAACCGTGATGACGCCTAACGTTTCACTTGCTAGGAAATCCAACTTTAGATATTAAAAACTCAATAATCCTAAAACTTGCAGCGGATTACTACAGTTTATCACATGATGAATTAATAAGGAAACGGAAATTCATAACACCGTCGTATATATTATATATCTCTACCCATGATCTGGAGTCACAACTACGGACTTCTATGATTTATCTACAAATATTTGGCTAAAGGAAAATACAACTAATTATGAGTCAAAGGAAACAATAAAATTACAGGTTGAAGGGGACTCCAGGATCTGCGGACGTCAGCAGATCTACCTTGGGTCTCCTATGTGGTGAATTCAGCTGCAAATCTCAGAATCAGCTCGGACCGATACCTGAATATGCGCAAAAAGTGCAGTGTGCAGTATCAGTACAACCGACCCCATGTACTAGTAAGTGTCGAGCCTAACCTCGACGAAGTAGTGGCGAGGCTAGGACAAGACACCCACAAACAACATGTACAGTATAATCATACATGTAGCAATAGCAGAAATAAGACAGGGAATATTGGGAGGGGACATGCTGAGGGGTTCCCACTATAAGAAATCAACAACGATGATATAACCAGATAAATCAAAATGCCTTAAACAGATAAAAACAATAATAACGGTAAAAGAAACTGCACGACATCACCCTTCTTGCTTTTACTCTCAACCTCACCATATGAAATAATGAAATGGCACGACATCAACCCTCGTGCTTTACACTCTTCCTCACCATATGAAATAATTAAATGGCACGACATCACCCTTCGTGCTTTACACTCTTCCTCAGCATATGAAATAATCTAATGGAACGGCATCACCCTTCGTTCTTTACACTATTCCTCACCAATCAAAGATCAATAATAACGGATAGATAGAAATATCAAAGAAACATCATTATTTCATCAATACTTAGTGCCACAATATCAACCTCAACCTTGAGTCAATATTCAACAATTACCATATCTCAGTAAAACCGGATATAAGTTTCCCAACATCACAAATGGCTACGCTAAGCATGAACAATATGATTAAAGACTACAACAATTGCAAGAATATGACTCACTCGCTTTCTATGACTCGATAACAACACATAGGTGATCGTCACCTCACCTATACATTGTACTCAACAACCAAACACGTATCAAATAAGAAAATAATACCTAATCCCTTAAGACAAAGTTAGACACGACACTTACCTCGCTCCAAGTGCCAAATCAAAGCTCAACCACCGCTTTTCCTCTAGATTCCACCTCCAATCCACCCGTATCTTGTCATAATTCACTTACTAACATTAATTATTGCTAAAGAAATCAGTTTCAATACATAATTATAGGTTTCCCAAACTTTCCCCTAAAAAGTCCGGGCCCTCTCGGGATCTCGAGGTTCGAACCAGAATTCGTTTACCCATTCACTCCTGGGCCCAAATATGTAATTAGTTTCGAAATACGACCCCAAATCGAGGTCAGATTTCCAATTTCCCTAAAATCCCTAGTTCTACCCAAACCCTCAATTTTTATCGTGAAATTACTAGATTTTAGGTTGAATTCTTGTAAAATGAAGTGAAAGATTGATAGAAATGAGCTAAGAATAACTTACCTATGATTTGGGGAAGAAATGGTCTTTGAAAAATCGCCCATAGGTCTTCTATCTTTTGAAAATGTGGAGAAATGGTTAAGTCCCGAATTAATGAACTCATTTCCCAGCGAACTTCGCACCTGCGGTGTTTTTGTTTGGTCGCACCTGCGGATCCGCATATGCGGACCTGGTGTTCGCTTCCGCGGAAAAGGGCTTGGTCGACTGGGGCCGCACCTGCGGACTAGGTTCTGCTTCTGCGGTCCCGCTCCTGCGGAGAAAGTCCGTATCTGCGGAAGATGGCCTCCCAAACTTGGGCCGCACCTGCGGGGCTTTGGCTCGGACCTGCGACCAAGGGCTCGCAGATGCGAACATACCAGATCTGGTTCACCAGCAGCCTTGTTGAGGTTTGAACTCAACTTGCGCATCGCCCGAATGGCACCCCAACCCTCAGGGCTCCAAACCAAATATGCACACAAGTCTAGAAACATCATACGAACTTGCTCGTGCTATCAAATCGCCAAAATAACACCTAAAACTACGAATTTAGCACCAAAACATATGAAATTCTCAAGAACACTTTAAAATTTATATTTTCTCAACCAAAAGTCCGAATTACATCAAATCAGTTCCGTTTCTCACCAAATTTCACAAATAAGGTATAAATACCATAACGGAACTGTACCGGGCTCCGGAACCAAAATACGGACTCGATACCAACAAGATCAAACATTAACCAATTTCTTAAAACCTTTATAATTTCAATTCTTCAATCTATATAAAAAATTCATATCTCGAGCTAGGGACCTCGGAATTCGATTCCGGGCACATGCCTAGGTCCCATATTTTACTACGGACCCATCGGGACCATCAAAACACGGTTCCGAGTCCATTTACTCACAACATTGACCGAAGTCAACTAAAAATCATTTTTAAGGCCAAAAATTATTATTTCTTCAATTTTCCACATAAATGCTTTCCAGAAACACGCCAAGACTACCCACGCAAATCGAGAAGGTTAAAACAAAAATTTTAAGGCTAACGAGCACATAATTGAGTTGTAAAACATAAGATGACCTTTTAGGTCATTACAATCTCCACCTCTAAAACAACTATTTGTCCTCGAACTGACTTACAAAAGTACCTGAACTAGCGAATAAGGGGGGATATCTACTCCGCATATCCGACTTGGACTCCCAAGTAGCTGCTCAATAGGATGACCTCTCCACTGAACTCGAGCCGAAGGATAACTCTTCGAGCTCAATTGACGAACCTGCTGGTCTAGAATAGCTATCGGCTCCTCCTCATAAGTCAAATCCTTGTCCAACTAGACAGAGCTGAAATATAACACGTGGGATGGGTCACCATGATACTTCTGGAGCATGGATACATGGAATAATGGATGAACTGATGATAACCCTGGAGTAAACGCAAGCCTATAATCCACCTCTCCCACTCTATCGAGGATCTCAAAAGGCTCGATGTACCTAGGGCTCAACTTTCCCTTCTTCCCAAACTTCATGACACCCTTCATGGGTGATACCCGAAGCAATACACTCTCCCCGACCATGAATACCACATCACGAACTCTACAGTCGGCATAACTCTTCTGCCTGGACTGAGCTATGTGAAGTCGATCCTGTATAATCTTGACCTTGTCCGGCCTCCTGTACTAGATCAGTACCCAACAACCGAGCCTCTCCCGGCTCAAACCATCCAACTGGCGACCTGCACCGTCTACCATATAATGCCTCATCGGGAGCCATCTGAATGCTTGGCTGGTAGCTATTGTTGTAGGCGAACTATGCAAGGGGCAAGAACTGATCCCACGATCCTCCAAAGTCTACAACACAAACACGGAGCATATCCTCCAAGATCTGAATAGTACGCTCGGACTACCCGTCCGTCTGAGGATGAAACGATGTGCTCAGCTCAACCCGCATACCCAACTCACGCTATAGTACCCTCCAAAAGTGAAGGTAAACTGCGTAACTCGATCAAAAATGATAGATACGGGCACACTGTGAAGACAGACGATCTCCCGAATATAAATCTCTGCCAACCACTCCAAAGAATATGTAACTGCCACAGGAATGAAGTGTGATGTCAACCTATCCATAATGACCCAAACGACGTCAAACTTCCTCTGAGTCCGTGGGAGTCCAACAACAAAGTCCATAGTGATACGCTCCCACTTCCACTAAGGAATCTCCATCTGCTAAAGCAAACCACCGGGTCTCTGGTGCTCATACTTCATCTGCTGACAATTTAGGCACCGAGCTACATAAACAACTACATACTTTTTCATCCTCCTCCACCAATAATGTTGTCGCAGGTTCTGGTACATATTTGCGGCGCCTGGATGGATAGAATACTGAGAACTGTGAGCCTCCTCAAGGATCAACTCACGAAGCCCATCAACATTAGGCACACAAACACGACCCTGCATCCTAAAAACTCCATCATCTCCAACGGTCACCTGCTTGGCACCACCATGCTGAACTGTGTCCTTAAGGACTATCAAATGAGGGTCATCATACTGTCGATCTCTGATACGCTCAAACATGGAAGATCGAGCGACTGTGCAAGCTATAACACGGCTGGGCTCTGAAATATCCAACCCCATGAACTGGTCTGAACATCTGAAGCTAGCGGCCTCTCACCGACTAGAATGAACGCAAGGCTGCCCATATTCACTACCTTCCTACTCAATTGTCACGACCCAAATTCCCAACCTTAGGGATCGTGATGGCGCCTAACACCGCACTTGCTAGGCAAGCCAATGTTAGAATTTGATTAACTACTTTTCATTATTTATCCGTTTAGACATAATAAAATAATCTAAAGTAAACTGAGTCTATTGACTTTTAATGAATGATTACCAATATAATAAAGAGAAATAACCAATTAATTAATTAAACCGAGCCACGAAACTAATCATATAAATAAATCTAGAACTACCCCAGAGTCTGGTGTGTCACAATTCACGAACTACTAAAGAATACTAGAAATACTGGGCTGAAAGAAATAGTATAATTGTCCTGAATATAATAAAACAGTTTTATAACAATGGGAAAAGACTCTCGGGATCTGCGGACGCTGACATATATACCTCGTGTCTCCGCGTAACTAAATAACTACTCTAAATGTCTCTACAATTGGCCGGTACCTGATCTGCACAAAAGAGTGCAGAGTGTAGTATCAGTACAACCGACCCCAAGTACTGAGTAAGTGCGGAGCCTAACCTCGATGAAGTAGTGACGAGGCTACAGCGAGGCATTAACAATATAACCTGTGACAATAATATATGAAGTACGGAAGGAATCTAAAACAAATAAATAATAACTGCAACACAATTAAAATACCCAGTCACCTTTTTCCAGGTCTTAGCTATAACAAATTCTCAAATAATTTCCAAGTTTCCAAACTTTATCTTTAAATAAAAGCAATACAAAAATATGAAAAATAGTAAAATGAACATTTAAGCCTTTTGATTCTTTATTTTCTTTGAAATTCAGTCTAAATGTAAATGTCCTCCCTTATTGCTCCTTTTTGCGGCATGCAACCGGCTCCCACCTGTCTACCCTTATTGCTCCTCCCTAAATATATCACCCTTATTACTCCTGTTGCGGCGTGTAACCCGATCCCACCTGTCCACCCTTATCTCTCCTTGTTGCGACGTGCACCCCGCTCCCACCAGACATCTCATATCAATTTATTCATAAATTTTACAATTTAGGACAAGCCTTTCACAATATTTTTATCTCAACAATTATAAATAAGAAACCGTATTTTTCTCATAAAACATCATCAATAACTTCTCAACCATGAAACCAACAGGAAATATAAATATATATATCTCGTAAAAACAATGTCAAACCGCTCAACCGTTTTATACCACAAGGGAACCAGCTAAAACAACCAATACTCCTTCCAAAATAACCACAACAATATTTGACAACAAAATAACAAGGCCAGGTAATCATGGAGACATAAATAAACATAGAACAATTAAGACAAGAATCAATCTAATTGGGAACGGGAAAGGGATCATGTTTAACAGACCATTTGGTGGTGCATAGATACTCGTCACCTCACCTATACACCACAAACATGCAAATTCACATAGCAAATAAGTGGGGATTCTTATTCCCACAAGTCAAAGTTAGACCAAACACTTACCTCAATTTCGTAGGCCACTCACTGCTCAATTACTGCTTTCCGTTTTGTATTCACCTCTAACTTGCTCGAATATAATCATAATTAACTCAATATCATCAATCTATGCTAAAGGAACTAACTTTTTTGAAAAACATGGCTTTTCCTACGTTTTCTCAAAAAAAAAGTGAAAACCCGACCCCGGGCCCTCTTGGTCAAAACTCGAGGTTCGGACCAAATTACGTTTACCAATTCACCACGAACCCAAATATTCTATTAGTTTTGAAATCCGACCTTGATTCGACGTAAAAATTTGTTTTTTACAAATTCCCTAATTCTACCCAAACCCTCAATTTTTACCATGAAAATTCTTAGTTTTTGCTTTATAAATGATGAAAAACAGTAAGGAATTGAAAGAAAAAAGTTTAGAATCGATTACCTATGACTTGGGGATGATAATTGTTGAAGAAAATCGTCTCCAGGGCTTGGTAGTTCGAAAAATGGTTGAAAAATAGGTTATGTCTGTGTTTAACAGTGTATTTATATGACTGAGCCGGCCTTCAATGCGACCGCGGAAGAAGGGATGCGATCGCATAGAATAAAAAAATACCCTCTGAAATTTTCACTATGTGATCGCGGAAGAATTCATGCGATCGCATAGAACAAAAATTTTCCCCCAACAAATTAACACTATGCAATCGCAGAAGAATTTATGCGATCGCATAGAACAAAATTTGTCCCCCAGCAAATTAACACTATGCGATCGCGGAAGAATTTATGCGATCGCATAGAACAAAAAAAGACCCCCACGATCTACACTATGCGATCGAGGAGAAGGTTATGCGATCGCGTAGCACTAATTTACTAGGCACCAGAAAATAGAAAACCAGCAATTTTTCTTAAGTTCAAAACATACCGTGGCCAAACTGAAACTCACCCGAGCCCTCGGGGCTCTAATCCAACCATGCATGCAAATCTAATAACATCATACGGAGTTGCTCGTGCGATCAAATCATGAAAATAACACGTAAAACTATGAATTAAAACTCAAAACTCATCATTTTCATCAAGAACTCTTATAGTTCATAACTTTTCAACCGGACGTCTGAATCACGTCAAACAACTCCGCTTTTCACCAAATTTCACAGTTAACCTTTAAACATCATAATAAACCTGTACCGGGCTCCGGAACTAGAATACAGGCCCGATACCAAAAATTTCAAACATTAATTCTTTTCTTTATTTCATAAATATTTCAGCAAAATAATTTCTTTCAAAAATTGATTTCTAAAGCTTGGGACCTCGGAATTCATTTCCGGGCATAGCCCGAGTCCATATTGACCAAAGTATAATTTTATTAAATTTAAATTCTAGAAATTACTATTTCTCATATTTTCACATAAAAGCTTTTTGGTTTCACTCCCGAACTGCGCACGCAAATCTAAGTATTTAAAATTAGTCTTTTTTATGGCTATTAAGCATGAAACGGAGTCTAAATTGATAAAATGACCCCTTGGGTCATCACAATCTCCACCTCTAAACAAATGTTCGTCCTCGTACGGACATAGAAAATTACCTGAATTGGCAAACAAGCGTGGATATCTACTCTGCATGTCCGACTCGGACTCCCAAGTTGCTGCCTCAACGGGCTGTCCTCTCCACTGCACTCAAACTGAAGGATAACTCTTAGATCGCAACTGACGAACCTGCCGGTCTAAAATGGCTACCGGCTCATCCTCATAAGTCAAGTCTTGGTCCAATTGGACAGAGCTGAAATCTAACACGTGGGATGGGTCACCATGATATTTCTGGAGCATAGACACGTGGAATACCGGATGAACTGAGGATAACCCTGGAGGAAATGAAAGTCTATAAGCTACCCCCCTCACTCTATCAAGAATCTCAAATGGCCCGATATACCTAGGGCTCAACTTACCCTTCTTCCCAAATCTCATAACACCCTTCATAGGCGACACAAAGCAATACTCTCTCTCCAACCATGAATGTCATATCACAAACCTTACGATCTGCATAACTCTTTTGCCTACACTGAGCTGCACGAAGTCTCTCTTGAATAATCTTGACCTTATCTAAGGCCTCCTGAACTAAGTATGTACCCAACAACCGAGCCTCTCCTGGCTCAGACCATCCAACTGGCGATCTGCACCGTCTACCATATAACGCCTCATAAGGAGCCATTTGAATGCCGGACTGATAACTATTATTAGAAGCAAACTCCGCTAACGACAAGAACTGATCCCACGAACTCCAAAGTCAATAACACAAGCGCGGAGCATATCCTCCAATATCTGAATGGTACGCTCGGACTGCCCGTCAATCTGAGGGTGAAATGTTGTACTTAACTCCACTCGGGTACCCAACTCACGCTGAACTGCCCTCCAAAAGTGCGAAGTAAACTGTGTACCCCGATCAGAAATGATAGATACCGGCATACCATGAAGGCAAAAAATCTCCCAGATATATAACTCAGCCAACCGCTCTGAAGTATAAGTACTTGCCACATGAATGAAATTTGCTGATTTAGTCAGCTATCTACAATAACCCAAACTGCGTCAAATTTCCTCTGAGTCCGTGGGAGTCCAACAACGAAGTCCATAGTGATACTCTCCCACTTCCACTCAGGAATCTCTATCTGCTGAAGCAAACCACCAAGTCTGATGCTCATACTTTACCTGCTAACAATTTAAGCAACAATCCACATACGCAACAATGTCCTTCTTCATTCTTCTCCACCAATAATGTTGCCTCAAGTCTTGGTACATTTTGGCTGCACCTAGATGAATCGAATAATTAGAACTGTGAGCCTCCTCAAGGATCAACTCGCGAAGGCCATCAACATTAGGTGCACATAAACGACCATGCATCCTTAAAACACCATCATCTCCAACTGTAACCTGCTTGGCATCACCGTGCCGAACTGTGTCCCTAAGGACCGCCAAATGTGGGTCATCATCCTGCCGCTCCCAGATAAGGTCAATTAGAGAAGACCGAGCGACCGTACAAGCTTGAACATTGCTGGGCGAAATATCCAACCTCACGAACTGATTAGCTAACGTGTGAATGTCTGAAGCCAATGGTCTCTCACCAACTGGAATATACACAAGGCTGCCCATATTCACCGCCTTTCTACTCAATGCATTGGCCACCAAATTGGCCTTCCCTGGGTGATACAATATAGTGACATCATAATCTTTTAGCAACTCTAACCATCTCCGCTGCCTCAAATTTAGATCTTTCTGCTTGAATAAGTGCTAGAGGCTGCAATGGTCAGTAAAAATTTCACACGGCACGCCACAAAGATAATGCCTCCAAATTTTTAAAGCATGAACAATGGCTGCCAACTCTAAGTCATGAACATGGTAATTATTCTCATGGACTTTCAACTGACGAGACGCATACGCAATCACCCTGCCATCCTGCATCAATACTGCTCCAAGGCCAACTCGAGAAGCATCACAATACACCGTGAAAGAACCCGAATCTGATGGTAACACCAACACCAGTGCTGAAGTCAAGGTTGTCTTGAGATTCTGAAATCTCGCCTCTCACTCATCTGACCATTTAAATGGGGCACCTTTCTGAGTGAATTTAGTTATTGGGGCTGCTATCGACGAGAACCCCTCCACAAAACGATGGTAGTAACCCGCCAAAACCAAGAAACTCCAAATCTCTGTAGCTGTAGTGGGTCTAGGTCAGTTCTTGACTGCCACTATCTTCTTAGGAACAACCTGAATACCCTCCGCTGATACAATATGATCCAAAAAGGCTACTGAATCTAACAAGAACTCACATTTTGAAAACTTGGCATACAACTGATTATTTCTCAAAGTCTGGATTGCTATACGGAGATGCTGCTCATGCTCTTCCCGACTGCGGGAGTATATAAGAATGCCATCAATGAACACGATCATGAAAGATTCCAGATGGGGCTTAAAAACTCGATTCATTAAGTCCATAAAGGCTGCTCGAGCATCAATCAGCCCAAAAGACATAACTAAAAATTCATAATGCCCATACCTCGTCCGAAAGTCTGTCTTAGGAATATCAGACGCCCTAATCTTCAGGTGATGATAGCCTGACCTCAAATCAATTTTTGAAAATACTCTAGCACCATGAAGCTGATCAAATAGGTCATCAAATCTCGGCAATGGGTATGTATTCTTGATAATAACTTTATTTAGTTGCCGCTAATCTATACACATCCTCATCGACCCATCTTTCTTCTTTACAAACAAAATCGGTGCACCCCAAGGCGAGACACTGGGTCTTATGAAACCCTTATCTAGCAAGTCTTGCAACTGTTCTTTTAGTTCTTTCAATTCTGGTGGGGCCATCCGATATGAAGGAATGGAAATAGGTTGAGTGCCCGGAGCCACATCAATACATAAATCAATATCCCTGTCGGGTGGCATACCCCGCAGATCTGCAGGGAACACCTCAGGAAACTCACGCACGATAGGAACTGACTCTATAGAAGAAACCTCGGCATCGGAATCACGAATATGGGCCAAATAAGCCAAACACCCTTTCTCCACCATGCGGCAAGCCTTGGCATATGAAATAACTCGGCTAGGCGAATGACTAGGGGTCCCTTTCCATTCTAATCGAGGCAACCCCGGCAATGCTAAGGTAATTGTCTTGGCGTGACAGTCTAAGATGGCATAATAGGGCGACAACCAATCCATGCCCAATATAACATCAAAATCAACCATGTCTAGAATTAAAATATCCACACTAGTTTCAATACTTTCTATGACTACCACGCACGAACGGCATACTCGATCTACCACGAGAGTATCCCCCACCGGTGTAGACACAGAAACAGGAACACTCAAGGAATTACGGGGCACATTCAAATACGAGGCAAAATAGGATGAAACATATGAGTAAGTAGACCCCGAATCAAATAAAACTGCAGTAGCTCTATCACAAACTGAGATGATACCTATAATAGCAGCGTTAGAGGACTCTGCCTCGGGCCTGGCTGGAAATGCATATAGTCGGGGTAGGGCCCCACCACCCTGAGCTGCGTCACCAGGAGGACCCCTGACATATGGTCCTCCACCTCTAATGGGCTGGACACCACCTCTAGCGGGCTGGCCTCCATCTCTGGCATGTTGGCCTGCACCTCTAACATTCTGACCTCTACCTCTGACTACCAGACCCCTACCCCTGGCTGGCTGGGTAGGTGGTGCTGCAGCTGGTGCCGGAACTATGGCACGGGAATTCTGGTACTGAAGCTAATTACCCAAGAATTTTGGACAAGACCTCTGAATGTTCCCATACTCACTACACTCATAACAACCATCCTGATACTGAGGCTGACCCTGACGAACCGGCTGACCACGATAATAACTCTGAAGAGGAGGTGCTCTGATCGGGGCTGACTGATCAGGATAAGGCAAGTAAGAGCCACGACCTCCTGAAGCACCATGGGAAGTCTGAAGTGTTGAATTAAATGGCCTGGAAGAATGGCCTCTACCCTGAGTATCTCCGCCTCCAGAAGAGGCACCGCTGAATCTACCGGAATGGCGAGGTCTTTTATCTGACCCCTGACCTCCCATCCCAAGAACTGACTCAACCCTCCTAGCTATATTAGCAGCATCCTGAAGAGAAATTTTGGTCCCTGTCTCCTTGGCCATATGCAACCTGATGGGCTGAGCAAGGCCATCAATAAACCGTCTGACCCTCTCCCTCTTTATGGGCAACAAAAGAATGGCATGGCTAGCCAAATCCACGAAACGAGTCTCATATTGGGTCACTCTCATGCTTCCATATTGAAGTCGCTCAAACTGACGACGCTTATCCTCTCGAGTAGTAACATGCAAGAACTTCTCCAAAAAGAGATGAGAGAACTGATCCCAAGTCAAAGAACGTGATCCAACTGGTTTAGTCAACAGAAAATCCCTCCACCATTTCTTGGCGGAACCAGTCATCTGAAAAGCAGCAAAATCGACCCCATTGGTCTCCAAAATACCCATATTTCGCTACACCTCATGACAACTATCCAGATATTCCTGAGGGTCCTCTAAAGTAGCACCACTGAAGTGAACATGTCCAATCTCCATAGAGCATCGGTAGACGTAGCTGCCCCATTAACGGGCGGCACTGCTGCAACTGGCTGAATTACCCCAACGAGATTGGCTATTGGGGTCTGAACCTGAGGAGTAGTCTGGATTGGAGTGTGGGTGGCAGGAGTCTGGACCCCGTCTCCAGCCTGAGATACGGCTGCTGCAACAGGGAATATGCCCGTCTGGGCCACACTCTCCACCAAGCCCACTAAACGGACCAAAGCATCCTGAAGAACCGGGTAGCAATAAACCCCTCGGGAACCTGAGTTTGTCCTACTGGAACAGTCTGAGCCGGAACCCCCTCATCAATCTCAATATGAGGTTCCGCAACTGGGGCTGCTTTCTGAGCATCGGGCTGAGTCCTGCCCCTACCTTGGCCTCTGTCGTGGCCTCGGCCTCTGCCCGTAATAGGAGCTGCTGCTGCGGGAGGGGCGAAATGCTGGTCAGCGGAAGATGAAGCACGTGTTCTCGCCATCTGCGAGAGAATAGAAGAATATAATCAGTATTTGGGATAGAAGAATCTCACGATAGAGTTAAAATAAAAAAAATGGAGTTGTTTCCTAACTCAATAGCCTCCGAAAGATAAGTATAGACGTCTCTGTACGGATCCTTCAGACTCTACTAAGCTTGTTCGTGAATTGTGAGGCCTAAGAAACATAGTGCTCTGATACCAACTTGTCACGACCCAAATTCCCAACCTTAGAGATCGTGATGGCGCCTAACACCACACTTTCTAGGCAAGCCAATGTTAGAATTCGATTAACTACTTTGCATTATTTATCCGTTTAGACATAATGAAATAATCTAAAGTAAACTGAGTCTGTTGATTTTAAATGAATGATTCACAATATAATAAAGAGAAATGAACAATTAATTAATTAAAACGAGCCACGAAACTAATCATATAAATAAATCTAGAACTACCCTAGAGTCTGGTGTCACAATTCACAAACTACTAAAGAATACTACAAATATCGGGCTGAAAGAAATAGTACAACTGTCCTAAATATAATAAAATAGTTTTATAAAAATGGGAGAAAACTTTCGGGATCTGCGGACACCGACAGATATACCTCGTGTCTCCGCGTAACTGAATAACCGCTCTAAATGTCTCTACAGCTGGCCGGTACCTGGATCTACAAAAAAGAGTGCAGAGTGTAGTATCAGTACAACCGACCTCATGTACTGAGTAAGTGCCGAGCCTAACCTCGACGAAGTAGTGACGAGGCTACAGCGGGGCATTAACAATATAACATGTGATAATAATATATGAAGTACGGTAGGAATCTAAACAAATAAATAATAACTGCAACACAATTAAAATACTCAGTCGCCTTTTCTCAGGTCTTACCTATGACCAATTCTCAAATAATTTCCAAGTTTCCAAACTTTATCTTTAAATAAAAGCAGTACAAAAATATGAAAAATAGTAAAATGAACATTTAAGCCTTTCGAACCTTTATTTTCTTTGAAATTCAGTAAAAATGTAAATGTCCTCCCTTATTGCTCCTTGTTGCGGCGTGCAACCCGCTCCCACCTGTTCACCCTTATTTCTCCTCCCTAAATATATCACCTTATTACTCATGTTGCGGCGTGCAACCCGATCCCACCTGTCCACCCTTATCTCTCCTTGTTGCGACGTGACATCTCATATCAATTTATTCATAAATTTCACAATTTAGGCCAAGCCTTACACAATATTTTTGTCTCAACAATTATAAATAAGAAATCGTATTTTTCTTATAAACATCATCAATAACTTCTCAACCATGAAACCAACAGGAAATATATATATACATATACATATATATATATATATATATATATATATATATATATATATATATATATATATATATATATATATATATATATATATATCTCGTAAAAATAATGCCAAACCACTCAACCGTTTTATACCACAAGGGAACCAGCTAAAACAACCAATACTCCTTTAAAAATAACCACAACAATATTTGACAAAAAAATAACAAGGCCAAGTAATCATGGAAACAAAAATAAAATAGAACAATTAAGACAAGAATCAATTTAATTGGGAACGGGAAAAGGGATCATGTTTAACAGACCATTTGGTGGTGCATAGATACTCATCACCTCACCTATACACCACAAACATGCAAATTCACATAGCAAATAAGTGAGGATTCCTATTCCCTCAAGTCAAAGTTAGACCAAACACTTACCTCAATGTCGTAGGCCACTCACTGCTCAATTACTGCTTTCCCTTTTGAATTCACCTCTAACTTTCTCGAATCTAATCATAATTAACTCAATATCATCAATCTATGCTAAAGGAACTAACTTTATTGAAAAACATGGCTTTTCCTAAATTTTCTCAAAAAAAGTAAAAATCCGACCCCGGATATACTATTAGTTTTGAAATTCGACCTTAATTCGATGTAAAATTTTTATTTTTACAAAATTCCCTAATTCTACCCAAACCCTCAATTTTTACCATGAAAGTAATTAGTTTTTTTTTTAAATGATGAAAAACAGTAAGGAATTGAAAGAACAAAGTTAAGAATTGATTACCTATGACTTGGGGATGATAATTCTTGAAGAAAATCGTCTCTAGGGCTTGATAGTTCGAAAAATAGGTTTTATCCGTGTTTAACAGTGTATTTATATGACTGGGCCCGCCTTCAATGCGATCGCATAGAACAAAGTTGTCCCCAGAAAATTAACACTATGCGATCGCGGAAGAATTTATGCGATCGCATAGAACAAAAGTTGTCCCCCAGCAAATTAACACTATGCGATCGCGGATATAGCTATGCGATCGCATAGAACAAAAAGGACCCCCACGATCTACACTATGTGATCACGGAGAAGGTTATGCGATCGCGTAGCACTAATTTACTGGGCACCTGAAAATAGATAACCAGCAATTTTTCTTAAGTTCAAAACATCTCGTGGCCTATCCGAAACTCAACTGAGCCCTCGGGGCTCTAAACCAACCATGCACGCAAGTCTAATAACATCATACGGACTTTCTCGTGCGATCAAATCATGAAAATAACACGTAAAACTATGAATTAAACCTCAAAACTCATCATTTTCATCAAGAACTCTTATAGTTCATAACTTTTCAACCGGACGTCCGAATCACGTCAAACGAACTCCGTTTTTCACCAAATTTCACAGTTAACCTTTAAACATCATAATAAACCTGTACCGAAATCCGGAACCAGAATACGGGCCCGAGACCAAAAATTTCAAACATTAATTTTTTTCTTTATTTCATAAATATTTCAGCAAAACAATTTCTTTCAAAAATTGATTTCTAAGGCTTGGGACCTCGGAATTCATTTTCGGGCATACGCCCGAGTCCCATATTTTACTGCGGGACCTCCTGGGATCGCCGGAACACAGATCCGGGTATGTTTACTCAAAATATTGACCAAAGTCAACTTTTATCAAATTTAAATTCTAGAAATTACTATTTCTCATATTTTCACACAAAAGCTTTTCGGTGTCACGCCCGGACTGCGCACGCAAATCGAGGGATTTAAAATTAGTCTTTTATGGATATTAAGAATGGAAAGGAGTCTAAATTTATAAAATGACCTATTGGGTCATCACATCAGTGTCTCAGCCACCACATTGGCCTTTCCCGGATGATACAATATAGTGATATCATAGTCTTTCAATGGCTCCTACCACCTCCTCTACCTCAAATTGAGATACTTTTTCTTGAAAAAATACTAAAAGCTACGATGATCCGTGAAAACCTCACACAACACGCCATAAAGATAGTGCCTCCAAATCTTCAGTGCAAGAACAGTGGCTGCCAACTCTAAATCATGAACAGGGTAATTAATCTCATGAACCTTCAACTGCCGAGATGCATATGCAATGACCTTTCCCTCTTGCATCAATACTGCTCCGAGTCCAACACGGGAGGCATCACAATATACCGTGTAAGATCCCGAATCTGATGGTAATACCAATACCGGCGCTGAAGTCAAAACTGTCTTGAGCTTCTGAAAGCTCGCCTTACACTCGCCCGACCATCTGAACGAGGCACTCTTCTGGGTCAACCTGGTCAACAGGGCCGCTATAGATGAAAACCCCTCACAAATCGACGGTAATAACTCGCCAAACCCAAGAAGCTCCTGATCTCCATAGCTGAAGTGGGTCTAGGCCAGTTCTGGACTGCCTCAATCTTCTTAGGATCTATCTGAATACCCTCTGCTGATACAACATGGCCCAAGAAAGCGACTGAATCCAACCAAAACTTGCACTTCAAAAATTTAGCATACAACTGACTGTCCCTCAAAGTCTGGAGCACTATCCTGAGATGTTGCTCATGCTCCTCCCGACCGCGGGAGTATATCAAGATGTCATCAATAAACACGATCACAAAGGAATCCAAATAAGGCTTGAACACTCGGTTCATCAAGTCCATAAATGTTGTTTGGGAATTAGTCAACCCAAAGGACATCATCAGAAACTCATAGTGCTCATACCGCGTACGAAAAGTTGTCTTAGTGACATCGAATGCCCTAATCCTCAACTGATGGTAGCCAGATCTCAAATCAATCTTCGAAAACACCTTGGCCCCTTGAAATTGATCAAATAAATAATCAATCCTCGGCAACAGATACTTGTTCTTGATGGTGACTTTGTTCAATTACCGATAGTCTATACACATCCTCATAGACCCATCATTCTTATTCACAAATAACACTGGTGCGCCCCAGGTAGAGACACTAGGTCTAATGAAGCTCTTATGAAGCAAATCCTATAACTGTTCTTTCAAGTCTGGTGGGGCCATCCGGTATGGTGGAATAGAAATGGGTTGAGTGCACGGAGCCAAATCAATGAAAAATTCAATATCACTGTCCGGTGGCATCCCCGGTAGGTCTGCAGGAAATACCTATGGAAACTTACAAACAACAGGCACTGAATCCATAAAGGGAACCTCAGCACTAGAATTCCGAACATAAGACAAATAGGCCAAGCACCCCTTCTCGACCATACACCGAGCCTTCATATAAGAAATAACCCTCCTGGTAGAGTGGCCAGGAATCCATCTCCACTCTAATCGGGGCAACCCGACAAGGCTAGTGTTATTGTATTGGCGTGACAGTCCAAAATATGTGATAAGGTGACAGCCAATCCATGCCCAATATAACATCGAAATAGTGACCACACACGAACGATATACACGATCAAGGAGAAGAAGGTCTACACTGGTCTCAAGAATCCCAATAGTGACCACACACGAACGATATACACGATCTACGATAATATCATTCCCCGCATATGTGGACATATATACAGGGGCGCTCAAAGAATCACGAGGCACAACCAAATATGAAGCAAAATAAGATGACCCATGCCTCTGACTGACCTCCACATCTAACAATCTGACACCTACCTCTAACTGTCTGACCCCTGCCTCTGGCTGGCTGAGCAGGCGGTGCAGCTACTGGTGCCGGAACCATGGCACGAGAACTCTTGTGATGTGAACTTCTTGGCGCATGAGGGAAATATCTAGCAATGTGCCTCGGATCACCACAAGTATAACAAGACTTCGGCTGTTGAGACTGTTGGCCGGCAAACTGACCTTGTCGACCTGAATAACCACCCTGAAAAATCTGAAGGGGAGGTGCACTGAGAGGAGCTAGTGGTGCAGTGTAGGCTGGCTGATCAGAATAAGGCATATAAGAGCCACGACCACCTGGGGCACCATGGGATGCCTGGAGCGCTGAATGAAATAGCCTGGGAGGATGGCCTCTACCATAAGTACCCCTGCCTCCAGATGAGGCACCGCTGAATCCATCAGAATGACGAGGTTTCTTGTTCTATCCTTGACCTCCCTGTCCAAGAACCATCTCAACTCGTCTGGAAACTTTAGCCGTATGCTGGAAAGAAATCTAACTTTCTGTCTCCTTAGCCATGTGCAATATAAATGGTTGAGCAAGACCCTCAATAAACCTCCTCACCCACTCTCTCTCTCTCTCTGTGGGGAGAAAAAAAATAGCATGTAGGGCCAAGTCCACAAAATAAGCCTCACCCTGACTAACAGTCATGCTGCCCTACTGAAGACGCTCGAACTGACGGAGGTGCTCCTCCCTCAAGGTAATAGCCAGAAACTTCTCTAAGAAAATATGTAAGAATTGGTCCCAAGTAAGAGCAGGAGACCCAACTGGTCTGGTCAGTAAATAATTCCTCCACCACTTATTGGCGGAACCAGTCATCTAAAAAGTAGCAAAGTAGCCTCATTGGTCTCCAATAAACCCATGTTCTGAAGAACCTCGTGATAGCTATCAAGATACTCCTGGGATCCTCTGAAGTAGCACAACTGAAACAAATCGGAAAGAGCTTGGTAAACCTATCCAACCTCCACAAAGACTCAGAGGACATAGCTGACCCATCAACGGGATGTGCCGCAGTAACCGGTTGAGCTACTCCGGCTGGATGGGCTGCTGGAGTCTGAAACTAGGGAGCCATCTGCTCCGGAGTGTGAGTAGCAAGAGTATGAGCTCCTCCCCCAGCCTGAGATACGGCTGGTTCCATGGGGAATGTTCCGGTGTGGGCCACACTCACCATAAGGCCCACTAATCGAACCAAGGTATCCTAGAGCACTAGGGTGGCAATAAACCCCTGCCAGGACCTGAGCTGGTCCAGCAGGAATAGTCTGAGCTGGAACCTCCTCATCGAACTCTACCTGAGGCTCCACAACCAGGGTTGCTGCTCGGGCCCTAGGCTGAGCCCTGCCTCTACCTCGGCCTCTGGCACGGCCTCGGCCTCGACCTCTGCTCCTCGTAAGAGTTGCTGCTGGAAGCTCTGACTGCTGATCAGCGGAGGAAGCGGTGCGCGTTCTCACCATCTGTGAAAGTTTAACAATAGGAGAATACAATCAGTATTGAGATAACAAAATTGCACGACAGAGTTGAATGAAAGTGAAATTGTTCCTAAACTTCATAGTCTCTGGGAGATAAGTACAGACTTCTCTGTACCGATCCCACAGACTCTACTTAGCTTGTCCATGAATTGTGAGACCTAAGCAACCTAGTGCTCTGATACCAACTTGTCACGACCCAAATTCCCACCGCCGGGACCGTGATGGCGCCTAACGTTTTGCTTGCTAGGCAAGCCAACATTAGATATTCAAAACTCAATAATCCTAAAACTTGCAGCGGATTACTACAATTTAACACATGATGAATTAATAAGGAAATAGAAACTCATAACAACACCATATCTATTATATATCTCTACCCATGATCTGGAGTCACAACTCACAGACTTCTATGATTTATCTACAAATATTTGGCTAAACGAAAATACAATTGTTTATGAGTCAAAGGAAACAGTAAAATGATAGGTAGAAGGGGACTCCAGGGTCTGCGGATGTCAGTAGATCTACCTTGGGTCTCCTATGTGGTGAAGTCAGCTGCAAATCTCAGAATCTGCTTGGACCGATACCTGAATCTGCACAGAAAGTGCAGAGTGCAGTATCAGTACAACCGACCCCATGTACTGGTATGTCGAGCCTAACCTCGACAAAGTGGTGACGATGCTAGGACAAGACACCTACAAATAACTTGTACAGTATAATCATACATGTAAGAATAACAGCAATAGCATAAATAAGACAGGAAATATTGGGAGGGGACATGCTGAGGGGTTCCCACTGTAAGAAATAAGCAACAATGATATAACCGGATAGATCAAAATGCCTTAAACAGATAAAAAAATAAGGACGGTAAAAGAAACTTCACGGCATCACCCTTCGTGCTTTTACTCTCAACCTCACCATATGAAATAACGAAATGGCACGGCATCGCCTTTCGTGCTTTACAGTCTTCCTCATAATATAAAATAATAAAAAAAATGGCACGACATCACCTTTTGTACTTTACACTCTTCATCACCATATGAAATAATACATGGCACGGTTATCACCCTTTGTGATTTACACTCTTATTAACCAATCAAAGGTCAATAGTAACAGATAAATAGAAATATCAAAGAAACATCAGTATTTCATCAATACTTAGTGCCACAATATCAACCTCAACCTTGAGTCAAGATTCAACAATTACCAAATCTCAGTAAAACCGGATAGAAGTTTCCCAACAATACAAATAGCTATGCTATGCATGAACAATATGATTAAAGACTACAACAATTGCAAGAATAGGACTCACTCGCATGCTATGACTCGACAACAACACTTAAGTGCTCGTCACCTCACCTATAGATTATACTCAACAACCAAACACGTAGCAAATAAGCAAATAATACCTAATCCCTCAAGCCAAAGTTAGACAGAACATTTACCTTGCTCCAAGTGCCAAATCAAAGCTCAACCACCATTTTTCCTCTAAATTCCACCTCATATCCACCCGTATCTAGTCATAATTCACTTACTAACATTAGCTATTGCTAAAGAAATCAGTGTTTCCCAAACTTTTCTCCAAAAAGTCAAAAATCGACCCCGACCCCGCTTGGTCAAAACTCGAGGTTTAGACCAAAAGACGTTCACCCATTCACCCCCGAGCCCGAATATGTAATTAGTTTCGAAAGTCGACCCCAAATTGAGGTCAAATTTCCAATTTCTCAAAAATCTCTAGTTCTACCCAAATCCCCAATTTTTACCATGAAATTCCTAAATTTTAGGTTGAATTATTGTAAAATGAAGTGAAAGATTAAAAGAAATGAGCTAAGAATCACTTACCTATGATTTGGGGATGAAATGGTCTTTGAAAACTCGCCTCAAGGTCTTCTATCTTTTGAAAATGTGGAGAAATGGCTTGAGTCCCGAATTAATGAACTCACTGCCCAACGACCTTTTCACCTGCGGTACTTTGGTCGCACCTGCGGATCCATATATGCGGACCTGGTATCCACTTCTGCGAAAAAGGGCTTAGTCGACTGAGCCGCACCTGCGGACTAGGTTCCGCTTCTGCGGTGCCGCTCCTATGGAGAAAGTCCAAATCTGCGAAAGATGGCCTCCCAGACTTGGGCCGCACCTGCGGGGCTTTGGTTCGCACCTGCGACCAGGGGCTCGCAAGTGCGGACACACCAGATCTAGTGCACCAGCAGCCCTGTTGAGGTTTGAACTCAACTTGCGCATCACCTGAATGGCACCCGAGCCCTCGAGACTCCAAACCAAACATGCACACAGGTCTAGAAACATCATACGGACTTGCTCGTGCAATCAAATCTCCAGAATAATACCTAGAACTACGAATTTAGCACTAAAATATATGAAATTCTCAAGAACACTTTAAAGTTTCTATTTTCTCAACCGAAAGTCCGAATTACGTCAAATCAGTTTCGTTTCTCACCAAATTTCACAGATAAGGTATAAATATCACAATGGACCTGTACCGGGCTCTGGAACCAAAATACAGATCCGATACCAACAAGATCAAACATTAACCAATTTCTTAAAACCTTTACAATTTCAGTCCTTCAATTTAAATCAAGAATTTATATCTCAAGCTAGGGACCTCGAAATTCGATTCCGGGCATATGCCAGGTCCCATATTTTAATACGGACCCATTGAGACTGTCAAAATACGGGTCCGGGTCCATTTACTCACAACGTTGACCGAAGTCAACTAAAAATTATTTTTAAGGCCAAAAATTATTATTTCTTTAATTTTCCACATAAAAGCTTTTCGGAAACACGCCCGGTACGCACGTAAATCGGGGAGGTTAAAAATAAAAAATTTAAGGCTAACGAGCATAGAATTGATTTTTAAAACATAAGATGACCTTTTAGGTCATCACATTAAGGATGTGCAAAAGCTTGATTGTCCTTTAGACATCGAACCAACGATGTTATGATGACTTGTCTCTTATTTGGGTTGTTGATTTTTCTGAGTTAGTCCAGGATGCCTTGGACAAGGTGAAGATCATTCAGGATAGACTTCGTACAGCCCAGTCCAAGCAGAAGAGTTATGCGGATCGCAGAGTTCGAGATTTAGCATTCATGATAGGAGACCGGGTATTTCTTCGGGTGTTGCCCATGCAGGGCGTGATGAGATTCGGGAAGAAGGGAAAGTTGAGCCCTAGGTACATTGGTCCATTTGAGATTCTGCATAAGGTAGGAGAGGTGGCCTACAGATTTGCCTTTCCACCTAGTTTGTCAGCCGTGCATCCGGTATTTCACGTATCTATGCTCCGGAGGTACATTGCGGATCCAAATCATGTACTTGACTTCAGTGGTGTCCAGTTGGACAAGGATTTGTCTTATGAGGAGGAGTCGGTAACCATATTAGACCGGCAGGTGCGACGATTGAGATCGAAGAGTTATCCTTCAGTTTGTGTTCAGTGGAGAGGTCAGCCTGTTGAGGCAGCTACTTGGGAGTCCGAGTCCGATATGCGGAGCCGATATCCCCACCTTTTCCCCGATTCATGTACCTTTCTATGTTCGTTCAAGGAAGAACAGTTATTTTAGAGGTGGAGATTGTGATAACCGAAAAAGTCATCTTGTGTAAATTTAGCAAATACTGTGTTTAGAGGCCCCGAAAGCCTCCATTAATCTCACCTCGATATGCGCACGTAGCTCGAGCGCGTAGCCGGGAAGCCTTTATGTGGAAATGTGTTAAACAGTTGAATTTATGATAATTAATTGAATGAAGTTGACTTTGGTCAACATTTTTGGTAAACGGACCCGAACCCGTGATTTGACGGTCCCTGAGGGTCCGTAGGAAAATATGGGACCTAGGCGTATGCCCGAAATCAAATTCCGAGGTCCCAAGTCCGAGAAATAAATTTTTAAAGGAAATTATTTTCTGGAAATAATAAAGACTTAGAAAATGAACTTTGATGTGAAATCTGTGTTACCGAGCCTGTATTATGGTTCCGGAGCCGGGAACAGGTTCAATATGTGTTATGTAAGTTATCTGTAAAATTTGGAAAGAAACGGACTTGGTTTGACGTGTTTCGGATCAAAATTGGAAAATTTGATAGTTTATGAAGTTTGAGGAAATTCTATGGATTTTTGAGTTTAATTCATTGTTTTTGTAGTTATTTTAGTGGTTTAATTACTCGAATAAGTTCGTAGGATGATTTTGAAGGCATGTGTATTTTTGGTTTTGAGCCCCGAGGGCTCGGGTGAGTTTCGGGTAGGTGTCGGGGTGCTAAACTTAGGAAATTTCTGGTGTTTTAGAATGTATCTGGTGTCCAGCTATTTCCGTCTCTGCGATCGCGGTGTAGTGCACGCGATCGCGATGTGCAATTGGGCGGGGTGGCTAATTTGCTCTGCGTGATCGCAAGGACCTGGGTGCGAACGCGGAGCTTTGGGGTTTAAGCTCTACGCGAACGCAACCCTATGTCCGCGATCGCTTAAGTCTCCTGTGGGGTTGGGGCTGGGTAGCAATTGTTCTGTGCGAACGCGTTCTTTCATTCGCGATCGCACTCCCCACTTCGCGTAAGTCTAAGTCCATTACTCTGCGCGATCGCAGTCCTTCTATCGCGATCGCGTAAGGTAAATCCGCTCAGTTATTTAATTGCTCAAAAAGAGAATACCCATTACGGGATTTTCATATCTTTCACCATTTTCTTTTTCTCCACTCTTCTTGGGCGAGTCTTAGGAGGCCATTCCACCATAGCTTCATAGGTAAGTGTTCTTAACTCTAATTTCTTCCATTTTCTTCATCAATCATTAGATTCTAGGCCTAAAAACATGGAATCAAGGGTAGAAATTGGGTTTTTTGGGTTTTTTCGGAATTTAACCTCATTTTGGGGTCGGATTTCAGAATAAATTATATGTCCGGGTTCATGGGGGAATGTGTGATCGGGTTTTTATTCAAACCTCGAATTTGGACCAAGCAGACCCGGAGGGCCGAAAAAAATTATGGGAAATGTATAATTAGGCTTTGGGATTGAGTTATTGAATAATTATTGATGTTATTAAGTCAATTATGTCTAGATATTATCGTTATGGAGTTGGATTCAAGAGTAAAGGCCGTGATTGAGACTTGACTTGCATTCTTGGAGTCGAGGTAAATGTTTGGCCTAACCTTAGCTTGAGGGATTAGGTATAGAGTCTTATTTGCTATGTGTAATTCATGTCCAATGTATAGGTGAGGTGGCGGGTACCTATATGTTGTGGTCAAGCATGCCCGTGAGTCGAATTTTGATGTATTATTTAATCTTCTTTGATATTCTCCGTGTTGTGAGTTATTGGGAACCTTGAAAGTGGTACCTTGAGGTTACTTCATGACGTAGAAAGTTATTGATTATGTGTTCGGTCGAGGATTTTACTGTTGACATTATACTTCTGAGTGAGATTAGTTATAGCTGAGTCCCTTGCCAGGACAGTAGAATTTTGTTGATTATTTTTGTACATTTGAAATGTCGTATTGTTAAACTTTCATATCAATTGTTGCTTTTACACTCATCATGCACGAGAGAACATTCCGTGCTGAGTGATTATTATTTATGCACGAAGGAACATTCCGTGCCGATGATTATTATTTATGCACTAGGGAACATTCCGTGCCGACGATTATTCTTTGTGCACGAGGGAACATTCTGAGCCGAGTGATTATTATTTATGCACGAGGGAATATTCTGTGCCGATGATTATATATATGCACGAGGGAACATTCCGTGCCGATTGATTATTATTTATGCGCGAGGGGACATTCCGTGCCGATTGATTATTATTTATGCGTGAGGGGACATTACGTGCCGATTGATTATTATTGATACACGAGGGGACATTCCGTGCCGAGTCATTATTATTTATGCGCGAGGGGACATTCTGTGCCGTGTGATTTCGAGGTTATACACGAGGGGTCATGCCGTGTTTTCCTCCTGGCTATTTTACTTGTTCGGGCTGATATTCCTGTTTTACTTCTACATTTCCGTTAGTACTTGATTCTACTGTTTTAGCAAGTGTTTCCCCTCTTATCCCCTACATGATCTTCCCCGTAACTGTATTCTTATTTATTTTCTGCTATACTATTGAACTGCACAGGTACAATTTGTTGTCCTGTCCTAGCCTCGTCACTACTTCGCCGAGGTTAGGCTCGACACTTACTCAGTACATGGGTTCGGTTGTACTGATGCGACACCTGCACTTCTTTATGTTATACAGATTACGCGGCCGGACCCAGTGGAAATCGTTAGTGGGAGTGTCCTTCAGTCCATTACAGACGACACCGAGGTAATTTCGCAGGCGTTCATGGATCTCGGCGTCCCTGTCTATCTTTCATTCTGTCATATATGTGTTTTCCAGACAGATACATCATTTTATTTTCAAACTGTTGTTTTTAGTCAAATCTTAGACTGGTTCGTGAGGTTGTGACTCCATTTCTCGGTTCTGTACTTAAAGGGATTTCTTCGTGATTAGCTATTGGTATTTAGATTTTGTTAATGCTTCCGCACTTATCTCAATTATCTAGTCAGTGTTTGTTATTTTCACTTTTAATAAATCAATTCAGTTAACACGTTGGCTTGCCTAGCGGGTGCAACGTTAGGCGCCATCACGGCCTGAAGGTTGGATTTTGGGTCGTGACAAGTTGGTATCAGAGCACTACGTTGCTTAGGTCTCACAACTCACGGACAAACTTGGTAGAGTCTGTGGGATCGGTACGGAGACGTCTGTACTTATCCCCTAGAGGCTGAAAAGTTAGGAATAACTTCGCTTTTTCTTCTTTCCTGTCGTGCAATTTGAATTCTAAATGCTAATTGAGTTTCGATTCTATTCTCTCGCAGATGGCGAGAACGCGTGCTTCCTCATCTACCGATCAGCAGCCCGATTCTCTTGTTGCAGCTCCTACGAGGGGCCGAGGCCGTATTAGAGGCCGAGGCAGGGGCGGGGCACAGCCCAGGGCAGCAACGCCAGTAGAGGACCCGCAAGTAGACTTTTCCGGTGAGGTTCCTACTCAGACAGTTCCAGTTGGACCAGCTCAGGTCCTAGAGGGGTTCATTGCCACCCCGGTGCTTCAGAACGCTCTAGTTCGCTTCGGGGGACTCACCCGCAAGTAGACTTTGCCGGTGAGGTTCCTACTCAGACAGTTCCAGTTGGACCAGCTCAGGTCCTAGAGGGGTTCATTGCCACCCCGGTGCTTCAGAACGCTCTAGTTCGCTTCGGGGGACTCATGGAGAGTGTGGCTCAGGCCGTTCTTCTTCCTACTGCACCATCCGTCTCTCAGGCTGGGGGAGGGACCCAGACTCCTGCTACTCGCACGCCAGAGCAGCTAGGGCCTCAGTTCCATACTCCGGAACCTCAGACGGTCGGAGTAGCTCAGTCGGGCATTGTGGCCCCGGCAGTTGAGGGAGCAGCTATGTCAGGAGATGCTTTATGGAGATTGGATAGATTCACCAAGTTATTCACTACTACACTTACTGGTGCACCATCATAGGATCCCCAGGATTATTTGGACAGCTGTCATGAGGTTGTTCGGAACATGGTCATAGTAGAGTCCAAAGGAGTTGATTTTGCTACTTTTCGTCTTTCGGGTTCCGCCAAGACTTGGTGGAGAGACTATTGCTTGACCAGGCCAGCTGGGTCTGCACCATTGACTTGGGCTCAAGTCTCTGAGTTATTCATGGGGAAGTTCTTTCCAGTTACTTAGAGGGAGGATCTTCGGAGGCAGTTTGAGCGCCTCCAGCAGGGATCTATGTCTGTCACTCAGTACGAGACCAGGTTCATCACTCTAGCTCGGCATGCCATTATGATACTCCCCACTAATCGGTGAGAGAGTGAGGAGGTTTATTGGGGGTTTGGCTCATCCCATCAGGCTTTAGATGTCCAAGGAGTCAGGTACTGATATTTCATTCCAGGATGCGGCCAATGTGGCCAGGAGGATTGAGATGGTTATCTCACAGGGTGGTGGTCAGGGGTCTGACAAGAGGCCCCGTCACTTCGGTCGATTCAGTGGAGCCTCATCTGGGGAAGGGATTCTTCAGGCAGATATCATCCTCCCAGACCCTATCAGTCGGCACTTCAGGTAGCTCACAGTGCACCACCAGCTCCTATTAGTGCACCACCGGCACCTATCAGTGCACCGCCACTTCAGAGCTTCCAGGGTGGTTACCAGGGTCGGTAGGACCAGTTTCAGAGTCAGTAGCCACATCAGCAGAGGCCTTGTTATTCTTGCGGTGGTTTGGGGCATATTTCCAGGTTTTTCCCCCGAGGTTTTGGTGGGTCTCAGTATCAGGGTTCCCGTGCCATGGTTCCCGCATCAGGCGCACCCCCACCCCCTCAGCCACCTAGGGGTTGTTGTCGGGGTGCCAGAGGTGGAGGTCATGCCACGAGAGGTAGAGGTCAGGCTGCAGTAGGTCAACCCATAGATGCTCAGGTTGGAGGGGCTCAGCCCCAGTGCTATGGTTTTCCTGCCAGGCCTGATAATGAGGCTTTTGATGCAGTTATTACATGTACGGTTTCAGTTTGCAGCCGAGAGGCTTCGGTGTTATTTGATCCGGGTTCTACATTCTCCTACGTGTCTTCATATTTTTCCCCTTATTTGAGTATGCCCCGTGATTCCTTGAGTACTGTTGTGCATGTGTCTACACCGGTGGGTGATTCTATAGTGGTAGATCGAGTCTACCGTGCTTGCTTAGTAGTTATTGGTGGTCTGGAGACTCAGGTTGATCTTTTGCTTCTTGATATGGTTGACTTTGATGTTATATTGGGGATGGATTGGTTATCCCCCTATTATGCTATTCTGGACTGTCATGCCAAGACACTGACCTTGGCCTTGCCAGGGGTGCCTCGTTTGGAGTGGAGAGGGACTCCTAGTCATTCTTCTGGTAGAGTTATTTCTTATATGAAGGCTCGACGCATGGTCGAGAAGGGTTGTTTGGCCTTTCTGGCCTATGTTCGTGATTCTAGCGCCGAGGTTCCTTCATTGGAGTATGTGCCCGTGGTTCGTGAGTTTCCAGAGGTATTCCCTGCTGACCTGCCGGGTATGCCACATGACAGGGATATTGATTTTTGTATTGAGTTAGCTCAGGGCACCCAGCCTATTTCTACTCCGCCTTATAGTATGGCCCCGCTAGAGTTGAAGGAGTTGAAGGATCAATTGCAGGATTTGTTGGATAAAGGCTTCTTTAGGCCTAGTGTTTCTCTTTGGGGTGCCCCAGTATTGTTTGTCAAGAAGAAGGATGGCTCGATGAGGATGTGTATTGACTACCAGCAATTGAATAAGGTTACTATTAAGAACAAGTATCCTTTGCTGAGGATTGATGATTTATTCGACCATCTTCAGGGTGCTTCAGTGTTTTCCAAGATTGACTTGAGATCTGTTACCATCAGCTGAGGATTAGGGCATCTGATGTCCCTAAGACAGCCTTTCGCACTCGTTATGGGCATTATGAGTTCTTGGTGATGACGTTTGGGCTGACAAATGCCCCCGCTGCCTTTATGGAGTTGATGCACCGCGTGTTCAGGCCTTATTTGGACTCATTTGTGATTGTTTTCATTGATGATATTTTGATTTACTCCCATAGCCGTGAGGAGCATGAGCAGCACCTTCGGGTCGTCCTCCGGACTTTGAGGGATAGTCAGTTGTATGCAAAATTTTCCAAGTGTGAGTTCTGGTTGCGTTCAGTTGCATTTCTAGGCCATGTGGTATCGTCAGAGGGTGTTCAGGTGGATCCCAAGAACATTTCAGCAGTCAGAGATTAGCCTAGACCCACCTCAGCTACAAAGATCCGGAGTTTCTTGGGCTTAGCAGGTTATTATCGTCGGTTCATGGAGGGCTTTTCATCCATTGCAGCCCCGATGACCAGGTTGACTCAGAAGAGTGCTCAGTTCAGGTGGTCTAATGAGTGTGAGGCGAGCTTTCAGAAGCTCAAGACAGCCTTGACCACGGCACCAGTGTAAGTTTTGCCCACAGGTTCAGGACCGTATACCGTGTATTGTGATGCTTCACGGGTTGGGCTTGATGTGGTGTTGATGCAGGATGGAAAGGTTATAGCCTGTGTTTCTCGTCAGTTGAAGGTTCATGAGAAGATCTATCCAGTTCGTGACTTGGAATTAGCAGTAATTGTGCATGCATTGAAGATTTGGAGGCATTAATTGTATGGTGTGCCATGTGAGGTGTTCACGGATCATAGGAGCTTATAGTATCTGTTCAAACAGAAGGAGTTGAACATGACACAGATGAAATGGTTAGAGTTGCTCAAGGATTATGATATTACCATTCTTTATCATCCGGGGAAGGCCAACGTGGTGGCCGATGCTTTGAGCCGGAAGTCAGCCAGTATGGGTAGTCTTGCCTATTTATCAGTCGGAGAGCGACCTATTGCTTTGGATGTTCAGGCTTTAGCCAACCGATTTGTGAGGTTGGATTTCTCTGAGACTGGCAGTGTTTTGGCCCATACTGTAGCCCGTTCTTAATTGTATGACTTTATTCGGGCCAGGCAGTATGATGATCGTTATTTATGTGTTCTTAGAGATAGAGTGAGGCACGGAGATGCCAAGCAGGTTACGGTTGATGATGAGGGAGTTTAGAGGATGCAGGGTCGGATTTGTGTACCTGATGTGGATGGTATTCGTGGGTTGATACTTCAAGAGGCCCATAGTTCCCGGTATTCTATCCATCCAGGCGCCGCAAAGATGTACAAGGACTTGCGGCAGCACTATTGGTGGCGGAGGATGAAGAAGGATATTGTAGCTTATGTAGCTCGGTGTTTGAACTGTCAGCAGGTTAAGTACGAGCACCAGTGACCCAGTGGTTTGATGCAGCAGATTCAGCTTCCCGAATGGAAGTGGGATTGTATCACCAACTCCCACGGACTCAGAGGATGTTTGATGCAGTATGGTTCATTGTGGATAGGCTGACCAAGTCAGCGCACTTCATCCCAGTATCAGTTTCGTATTCAGCAGCGAAGTTGGCAAGGATTTATATGAGAGAGATTGTTAGACTGCATGGTGTGCCGATATACATTATATCAGACCGAGGTACTTAGTTTACCTCCCATTTCTGGAGAGTATTTCAGCGAGAGTTGGGCACACAGATTGATTTGAGCACATCATTTCATCCTCAGACAGACGAGCAGTCCGAGCGTACTATTCAGATTTTGGAGGATATGTTGCGAGCTTGTGTTATTGACTTTGGTGGTTCATGGGAACAGTTCTTGCCTTTAGCTGAGTTTGCCTACAACAACAGCTATCAGTCGAGCATTCAGATGGCTCCGTATGAGGCATTGTATGGTAGGCCGTGTCGGTCTCCAGTTGGATGGTTTGAGCCGGGAGAGGCTAGATTGTTGGGTTCTGAGTTAGTCCAGGATGCCTTGGACAAGATGAAGATAATTCGGGATAGACTTCGTACAGCCCAGTCCAGGTAGAAGAGTTATGAGGATCGTAGAGTTCGAGATTTGGCATTCATGATATGAGACCGGGTATTTCTTCGGGTGTCGCCCATGGAGGGTGTGATGAGATTCGGGAAGAAGGGCAAGTTGAGCCCTAGGTACATTGGTCCATTTGAGATTCTGGATAAGGTAGGAGAGGTGGCCTACAGACTTGCCTTGCCACCTAGTTTGTCAGCCGTGCATCCGGTATTTCACGTATCTATGCTCCGGAGGTATATTGCGGATCCATCTCATGTACTTGACTTCAGTGGTGTCAAGTTGGACAAGGATTTGTCTTATGAGGAGGATCTGGTAGCCATATTAGACCGGCAGGTGCGACATTTGAGATCGAAGAGTTATCTTTCGGTTCGTGTTCAGTGGAGAGGTCAGCCTGTTGAGGCAGCTACTTGGGAGTCCGAGTCCGATATGCGGAGCCGATATCCCCACCTTTTCCCCGATTCAGGTACCTTTCTATGTCCGTTCGAGGACGAACGGTTGTTTTAGAGGTGGAGATTGTGATGACCCAAAAGGTCATCTTGTGTAAATTTAGCAAAAATTGTATTCCGAGGCCCCGAAAGCCTCCGTTAATCTCACCTCGATGTGCGCACGCAACTCGAGCGCGTAGCTGGGAAGCCTTTATGTGGAAATGTGTTAAATAGTTGAATTTATGATAATTAATTGAATTAAGTTGAATTTGGTCAACATTTTTGGTAAACGGACCCGGACCCGTGATTTGACGGTCCCGGAGGGTCCGTAGGAAAATATGGGACCTGGGCATATGCCCGGAATCGAATTCCGAGGTCCCAAGTCCGAGAAATGAATTTTTAAAGAAAATAGTTTTCTGGAAATAATAAAGACTTTTGAAAATGATCTTTGACGTGAAATTTGTGTTACTGAGCCCGTATTATGGTTCCGAAGCCCAGAACAGGTTCAATATGTGTTATGTGAGTTATCTGTAAAATTTGGAAAGAAACGGACTTGGTTTGACGTTTTTCGGATCAAAATTAAAAAATTTGATAGTTTATGAAGTTTGAGGAAATTCTATGGATTTTTGAGTTTAATTCATTGTTTTTTATGTTATTTTAGTGGTTAATTACTCGAATAAGTTAGGCTTGGCACTTCCTCAGTACATGGGGTCGGTTGTACTGATGCTACACCTGCTCTTCTTTATGTTGTGCAGATTACGCAGCCGGACCCAGTGGACATCGTTAGTGGGAGTGTCCTTCAGTCCATTCCAGACGACACCGAGGTAGTTTCGCACGCGTTCGTGGATCTCGGCGTCCCTGTCTATATTTCATTCTGTCATATATGTGTTTTCCAGACAGATACATCATTTTATTTTCAAACTGTTATTTTTAGTCAAATCTTAGACTGGTCCGTGAGGTTGTGACTCCATTTCTGGGTTCTGTACTTAAAGGGATTTCTTCGTGATTAGCTATTGGTATTTAGATTTTGTTAATGCTTCCGCACTTATCTCAATTATCTAGTCAGTGTTTGTTATTTTCACTTGTTAATATATCAATTCAGTTAACATGTTGGCTTGCCTAGCGGGTGCAACGTTAGGCGTCATCACGGCCTGAAGGTGGGATTTCGGGTCGTGACAACATGGTGCATTTCATTGGCTTGGTATGTCATTAAATTATTCGGTGGTTTTATTTTGAGCCTGTTTGGACATAGAATTCTTTTTTATTTTTTTTTCGAAATCAAAGTTTGTTCATAAAATTTTCAATTTTCACTTGAAGATGCATTTTGAAAATTTTCGAAAATTTGAAAAACTCCAAAAAGTTATTTTCAAAATTCACTCAAATCACTCACAAAACTTCAAAAACAACTCAAACTGAAATTTATGTCCAAACACAACTCTTAATTTCAAATACCATTTTCATTTGAAAATGTTTTTCACCATTTTTTGGAATTTTACAAGTCCTATTTTCAAACGCCTACTTAGTATTTCAAATGAGATGTATGGAGAGATACCATTATCAGAGCAAATGCACTTGAATTGCGATGTGGATCACATGGAACATGGCATTTCAATATTGAGAGAAATGCTTAGGAAGGCACTTTTAAGTTATGGATATTGAAAGACTATAATGTCAAAGAATCTTGGTATCAATTGGCTATTATAACATGTACCGGTCTTTATCAATCCAGACCAAGATATTGGTTTGGGGAGCATGAGTTGCTAATCTTTATTTCACACCGAGCTGTAATAATTATTGCTCTCTTCTCTCTAACGGCTATTTTCTCATCGAGTCTGGTCCACGCGCCACCAGATGGAGCCGCCGGGAGGCCTCCAACTGGCGCGTCTGGAAGGGCAGCATCAATCTAAAATTGATTCTTCTCACATGCAAAGAAACCTTTTTGGAAAAATCCTTTATGCGGATAAAATTCCAGCCCCTTCAAGTTCCTCGTCGGTCTATCTCAAACAAGAAAAACAAAAGGTGAAAGCTAGATACACTACTCACAACGATATGCCTGCTGTCATCTTCAAAGCCTCTGATTACTATGGTATAATGGCTGAATCTTGCAAATTCACAATTGTGGGTTGATTCCTAAGACCCCGCCCCCAAATTGATAGAATTAGGTCAAGATTCAAGGAAATTGTTCCTCTTAATGAGTAAGTGAGAATTGGGGTTTTTGATAATCATAATATTTTTATTGACCTATTTAATGAGGAAGATTGAAAATCAGTCTGGTTTAGGAGGGTCATTGAAATTGATGGTATGCAAATGTGGTTAAAAAATGGTCTCCATATTTTAAGCCAGAGGAAGACTTAACTGTGGCTCCAGCGTGGGTTCTCTTGCCTGATTTACCATTCCATATGCATGATTGGCACTGTTGGTTGATTTCCCAATGCACACGCAAGTGTACGTGGTCGACAAGTAATATAGGAA
>ML344797.1:40446-136205 GCA_005239505.1 Nicotiana paniculata | reverse complement strand
ATAACGTGTGTTATCAGAAAACTAGCACTAAAATAATCACTATTATCTTTAGCCCCACGGTGGTCACCAAACTGTTTACCCCAACAATAGTAATAACAACTATATTTGATTTGTGGTTCTAAAAGTATGTGATTTATTCCAATACTAGTAAATAAACAAGAAATATTAAGTGTAAGTGAGAAGATATGATAAACTAAACCAGTGTTGCTAGAGTAACGGGGACCTCGAGTTCGATATTCTCGGGGGCCTCGAGGTGAGCTAAGAGTAGTAAAGTAAGAACAATAAAGCTGAAGAAAAATTGTAGAGCACAGTAAACGAGAAAAGCAGAGTAGAATGTACTATTGCAGTGAATGATGATGTTTACAAATGTCACGACCCGGATTTCCCACCCTCGGGAGTCGTGATGGCGCCTACTAGTGGGAGTTAGGCAAGCCAAACCTTAATTACCTTTTTCATTAACACGTTACCTCTTTTAACAAATATCAACAATCGCATGCAAGCAATGGAATTTAATAATAAAGCGGAAGTCTTAAATTATAGAAAAAAACTGAATAGAAATGCGGAAAATTCAACATAAGCCTCTACCCAAGACTGGTATCACAATACTCACGAACTACTAAGAGTACTAAATACAATCATCTCAAAGAAAACACAACTGTTTGTCTCGAGTACAATGAGATAACAGACTGAAATAATAGATAGAGGAGACACCGGGCCTGCGGGCGCCTGCAAGGCTACCTCGGTATCTCGCTGGACTAAAGGTATGCTCCCGCACTACTGCTGCTATCCAAGACCTGGATCTGTGCAAAAGAGCACAGAGTGTAGTATCAGCACAACCGACCCCATCTGCTGGTAAGTGCCTAGCCTAACCTCGGCGAAGTAGTGACGAGGCTAGAACCAGACTACCAAGTAAATCTGTGCCGTTCGAATATATATATATACACACAACGGAAAAGAAATACAGGAAGTAATCAATCAATAAAGGAAGGGGAACATGCTGTGGGGAGATAACAATTTCATATAAGAAATCTCAAATAGAGAAAGGAACAACAAGGCCAGAATATCAATAAGGATCAGAAATCACGAACTTGCACGGCATCACCCTTAGTGCTTTTACTCTCGTCCTCACCAAATCAATCGTATCAATAATCATGTGCACGACATCACCCTTCGTGCTTTTACTCTCTTTCCTCACAATATAATTAATGAATATCAGTACGGAATGGTACATCGTACGGCACGACATCACCCTTCGTGCTTTACACTCTTTCCTCATAATATCAAACAATGAATATCAGTACGGAATGGTACATCGTACGGCACGACATCACCCTTCGTGCTTTACACTCTTTCCTCATAATATCAAACAATGAATATCAGTACGGAATGGTACATCGTACGGCACGGCATCACCCTTTGTGCTTTACACTCTTTCCTCATAATATCAAACAATGAATATCAGTACGGAATGGTACATCGTACGGCACGGCATCACCCTTTGTGCTTTACACTCTTTCCTCACAATATCAAATAATGAATATCAGTACAGAATGGTACATCGTACGGCATGGCATCACCCTTCGTGCTTTACACTTTTTCCTCACAATATCAAACAATGCACGACATCACCCTTCGTGCTTTATCACTCTTCCTCACCCAAACAACATTCACAAATAAGGGGCAAGGAAATAAACAAATAATGATAGAAATCCCGAAAAGGGAATGCAATTAAACAAGTAAATCCCGACAAGGAAACAATATCAATAAATTCCAATATCCCGGCAAGGGGGAAAATCAACAAACAACAAAACGTCCCGGCAAGGGAATAAACCAATAACTCTTTCTCTTTCTTTCACTTTCATCTCATAGTTCACATTATCACTTGAGCCATTGCTCCAAAGATTTAATTGTCTCATATACCTTCACAATTTGTATTTCAACTCGAGCCAACGCTCCACGAAGTTTAAAGATCACAACTCCTTTCACATACTCTTTACAACATATAGAAATCATCAATTAAGCATGGAAGTTATAACAAAAATCAAAATATTCGCAATATAAGGACTCACGGTCATGCTAGAGACCAATGTATAGATACTCGTCACCATTCCTATTACTCGACAATTAGCAAGTGGCAAATAAGACTCAACTCTTATTCCCTCAAGCTAAGGTTAGACCAAACACTTACCTCAACTTCCACGGTAAAATCAATCCACAGCAACCGCTTACCCTCTCAAATTCGGCTCCAACTCAATCAAATCTATAAAATAATGACTTCATAATATCAATATATGCTAAACAAATCAAGCCCAATGCTTAATTATAGATTTCCAAGCTTTCTTCCCAAAATCCCAAAACTTGACCCCGTGCCCGTTTGGTCAAAACACGAGGTTCGGACCAAAACCATATCACCCATTCACCCACGAGCCCGAATATATAATTTGTTTTCAAATCCGACCCCAAAACGAGGTCGAAATCAAGAAAATCAAAAAAGCCCTAACTCTACCCAAATCCCCAATTTTCTACCCTAAATTACATGTTTTAGGCTTAGGAATTCATTAGATATTGAAGAAAATGGAAGGAAACAAGCAAGGATTACTAAACCAATAAGTCTTTGGTGAAGGATAGCTTCAATGGACGCCTAAGGACCTTGGAGAAGAAGGAGTTCGTGAAAACTTAATGAAATCCCGTAGCTACTGTTCTGGAATTAAAAATTATAACTGGGCGAATTTGCTCTTCGCGTTCGCGACAGGCAGGCCGTGTTCGCGAAGGGTAGAACTTGGCAGACTATCGTGTTCGCGAGCTGAGGAATGCGAACGCAAAGTGAAAAAGGCTGGGGTCCAGGAATCGTTCTATGCGAACGCGTGGGACTTCACGCGAACACGATGAAGAAGTCTGGCAAGCTACGCGAACGCGGTCAAATGTATGCGAACGCGAAGAGGAAAAGAGCGCTAAGCCCTCAGGGTCAAATAACCTACGATCGCGAGGGAATGGATGCGAACGCGATGAAGGAAAAACTTAAAGCTTCGCGAACACGGGAGAGGCGTCGCGAACGCGAAGAACAAATGGGACCTGCAACAGCTGAAGCAAAAACCTGCAATTTTTCCTAAGTACAAAATCACTCTGAAACACCTCCGAAACACTCCCGAGCCCTCGGGGCTCCTAACCAATCACATGCACTAACTCAACAACATCCTACGAACTTAACCGTGCGATCAAATCGCCAAAATAACATCAAAACAACTAATCAAACCTCAAAAGCACTAGTTTTTCTTCAAACTTCATAAACTTTCAAATTTAGAGTTTTAAGTCCGAAACACGTCAAACGACGTCCAATTTCAACCAAACTTCACAGAAATATCTTAAACCACATATAAGACCTGTACCGAACTCCAGAACCAAAATACATGCCCGATACCAACACGTTCTAACCAATTTTCATTTCAATTTTCTATATAAATTTCAGAAAAACAATTTTACTCAAAAATTTATTTCTCGGGCTTGGGACCTCGGAATTCGATTCCGGGCATACGTCCAAGTCCCATATTTTCCTACGGACCCTCCAGGACCGTCAAATTACGGGTCCGGGTCCGTTTACCCAAAATATTGATCGGAGTCAAATTTACTCATTTTAATATCAAATTTTAGCATTTTTCATAGAATTTCATATTTAAGCTTTCGGCTATGCGCTCGGACTGCGCACGCAAATCGAGGAAACTAAAGATGAGGTTTTCAAGGCCTCGGAAGCACGTAATGGGTAAGAAAATAGGTGATGACCCTTTGGGTCGTCACAACAAATGATTGGAGTCCCCTTTATATAGGAGGGGAAAATACCTTTCTATTTACAGTAAAAAAATCCTACTGGTACAACTGTATAACCGTCTAGCACGGATTTGTACGAACCAATCATGAGATTTACGCCTTGACCTATATGCCCTTGAGAAATTTCCGCTCTTTCTTGAGTGTCATCGAAACGGTACTGCCTCGAGATAGGCCATGTCGGGCCTTCGATTTGCTCTCTGGAGATGTGCATTTTCAGATTGGGTTCGAGCTTTACTTTAAGTTATCCGAGCTCAGGCTCGGGATACAATAGAGGCTTCGAAATCGAGCTCTCCGACTTCGACGGTATACACATTCCCTTCTCAACCCATTTATCGGATTCCACACTATCAGAAACCTCCAATCTACAATAACATCCCCCGAAAAATCACAAAAAAGGTCAAAGACAAATCATCACTAGTCTATAATTACAAATAGTACAATGCTAAAATTGAAACTCACGAATAATACTGAATACCTAAGTTGTTACAAAAGCAGAACCATAACTCCAAGTAAAACCAGACACATTACACTTCTAATTCATAACTAGTAAAATTGATACTTCCTTTCCTTCAATTTAACTTAATACATCATAAATAAAAGAAACAAAAATTGCAGCAGTGGTTGAAAAATAAGACAAATAGAAAAGTATCCTTTTAAAATTTGAACTCGTGAAAATTATGAAAGTTATAGAAATAACACATTTTAAGCCGGGGTGGAATCCGGCGGATGCATAGGGAAAGTTATGGGTAGGGGCAGATCCAAGATTTAAATCATATGGGTTCAATTTTTAAAGTTTTTAGAATTGAACCCATTATATTTTGAAAGTTATGGGTTCTTATTCACTATTTTGCAATTTTAATGATTTTTACATATAAATTTTTAGTCCACGTCGAAAGTTATATATGGGTTCAATTGAACCCGTTAGTAAGGCTGACAGGTGGCCCGGGCCCGCAGGCTAAACGGGCTTGCGGGCCGGCCCGTGGGGGGTCCGGGCTTGGGGGCTTTAGGCCCGTGGGGGGCCGGTTCTAAGCTTTGGACACGTAAACCTGGGCCAAGAGGGCCCAACGGTCATTTTTAAAAAAAAAAAGTCAGAATTTAAATTCTAGCCGTTGGCCCTTCAAATTAACCGTTTGGCTTCTTTAAAAATTAGCCATTTGCCCCCCAAACTTTGTTTTAACCCCAAATTTTTTATAATTATACATTTTTCCTTTTCTCAACTATAAATACCCCCTCATTCTTTCATTTTTACTCACAAAATCATCAATCTCTCTCTAATTTTCTTCTACTATTGCTTACTTTATTATTGCAAATTGTGAAAAATTGTGAAGTTGGTGAACTGAAGTATTCAAGTCTTCAAGTCTTCAACATTATAAAATTTTCAAGAAGTTGTTCGTCAATTCAGTAAACTCGTTCCAACTCCTAAGTTTTAATATTATAGTTTTGTTTGTTTTAGTTTCTATAATTCTAACTAATATGGCCTTTTCTTTGAAAAAAATGTTTAGTGGTAAGGGAAAATCTAAAGTCGGTGAATCCAGTGGCCAAGTTACTACTCCTCCCCCGGCTCCCCGATGTAGATCTGTTACCCGTCCTCCCCCACCTATTATTCTTGATAGTGATAACCCTTGTTTTCAATTTACCGATAGTCAGTTTATACATGATCTTACACCAGATTCACAATTAAATGATGAGTATATGAATGCTCTTTATGGTAATCCAACTATCGATGAAATTGATGAGGAAAATGATGATTTAGATGAAACTCAACCCGATTTAGATGATACACCTGTTAGTCCTGTTGTTAACCAAACTGATAATAATCCAAATGATGCCCCGGCTGACCCCCTATAGTAACCCCTACTTTTAATAGACAACGTGCTAAACGGACCGAAACATCTCTTGTTTGACATTTTTTTACTCAACGGGCCGTTAGTTGTATACTGCGTCCGTCTATGGACCTAAGGGTAGCTCAGGCCCATATATATATATATATAAATAAGTAAACAAGTACAAATAATTAATTTCATATCCAGTAATTAAATGATTAGTTGTGATACAATCCCAAACTCGAACTCATAATAAAGTCAAATTCTAAATTCATCTCTAATTTGAAGATGTCCACAATTTTAACATAATGCAGGGTAAATTTACTCAATATATAACTCAACATAAAAACAGTACACGTGAGCATGGTCGGAATAATAGGGAAGATTAGAAAGCAAAGTCTCATCCACATAAAAAACCGACACTGTTTTCCATCAGCTCCCAAATTCACACTTTTATCATAGGCTCCAGCTTCATCTGAAATCCTATCAGGCTATCACTGTCGATCTTATAAGCCCCGCCTTCAATGTATTGCATCACGTAATCACCACATTCCTCTGGGATTGTCTTCCATGGACTTAAATTGTTAGTTTCAACAGCAAATCTCCAACTAGTACAGTGTAATTGAACTTCATTCTCCAACTGATGGTGATGGGGTTCAGGGTACTCGATAATCAACGGCCTAGGAAACACATGGGAGTTGAGATTTTCATGTCCAGCAACCAAAGTAAAACAGCACCAAGAAAGTGAAAATTCTCTTTCCAATTCCCAAGAATCTGTGAATGTAGCAAAAGGAATGGAATATGAAGAGATGCTTGCTGGGTTTTGGGGAACTGCGATAAAAAGACCTTCAATTGGTAGTAAAGAATAATCCTATTTCCGGACGAATAAAATTATAAATTTATATGGGGTACCATTGTACCAATGCTTGCTAGTTAAGTAATGGTGTCGATGGAGGGGGATCTATATATCTATATATTATATAATTGAGGGACTTAAAGAGAGATGACGTGGCTTATCTCTTTGCTCAACAATCACATTTATCTTTTTTCTTAATTTTTTGACATTTATTTCTCATTTACACTCAATAGTCGTCTTACGTCATCAAATTAAATGGGGAGACGTTTAAAAAATAATATGGAAAGACATGGCCCTTCATTTTCAGTTATAGTTCATGTTCTATTCGTATCTTTTCATTTCTTTAGCATTGCCTACTATCTGACATTTAATCTGCACTTTCATGTGGACGAAGTTATGATGAAAGATCCAGGTGCAAAACAAGCTTTTGTAGTGCAAGCAACTGTAATTGTCTTAAATTTTATAATATACATCTCATTTAATTTCATTCTTTGTTGCAATTATATATTTCATTGGTGATAATTTTCAATCTCATACTCATGAGAAATTGTTTGAAAAATTTTACGTTGCTTCTAAAGGAGTCGAATTATCGTTCAAATCGAACGACCTATTGTTTGAATCTGATCCAAATAAATTTACTAAGCATAGAACATGTTAATATTTTACTGGCTTAGGGTGCTTGATAAGTTTATAACTTCGTGTCTGCTTGACTTTTAACTAGATTATTTTGTTAGCCGAAGAGTCATTTTTCTTCTCAACTATTTCAGTTACACTTCTTATATCTAATTATCTTTTCCTAAACGGCATATGCGGTTTCCAAGACGCTCTTCTGTCAATGTTCATCTTCAAATTCAAAGAGAAGATGAAGACAAAGGACAAAGAAGATTCAAGTAAGCATAACGAAAAAGAACGACAAATATCAAACTTTTCTGTTGTCTAATTCCAATGGCAAAAGAGTTTTGAAGGAATGAGAGTATCCACTATAGGGAATTAACTCATTAAGGGATATCGAGAGGGAGGAGATACAAAAGAGAAAATTTCCTTGATTATAATACAACAAGCTTTCCTCTTTACTTTTTGAAACTTTATTTTGAGAGAAATGAACAAATGCCAACTTTATTTAATGGAAGTGTCAATACTTCATGCTAAGAGACGAAATACTAACAAGAAGATCATAAAAGAAGAAAAATGGAGGTAACCCGCACATTCTTTCCGTCTTTTAATTGTTATTTTGTAAATATTATGTTTATCGTCTTATTCAAGTTCACATATGCTAATGTAAATGGGTGCTTGTATGTATGCCAAACAATTTACACAGATTACGAAGAGAGGATAGAAACATGAATTTGATAATAAAAACTATTTTATTTTATCAAAATTAATGATATCTATTATTTAATTATGTATTCTAATTATTTTTTATGCCTGCACGAAGCGCAGTTAAAAAGACTAGTATATATATAAAGTTGGAAAAATTGGAGATGAGTTGGCACCTCTCTTTGGCCAAGGATCCTATTTATCTATTTTTTTGTTTTGTTTTATTCTCCAATAACTCTAAATATTTTGGTTTACTTCTCGTTCCTTAATTCCTATGATTAATGTCTATTAAGGTGTAATAGTGTGTAATTACACTAAATATTACTCCTATTACGTTACTAGACATTTCAATTGTCACTTTCTCAATCCCACCTTAATTGCTCTAATTATTCTCTTCTGTCACTCCAATATTCTTTAATTTTTGCATATATATAAGTCAAGCAAGAGAAGGGGAGTTGGCCATTAGTTTGGTATTCTCTTTGATCTTTTGGCTTTCTAATCCTGATATTTTTTCACTTCTTCTTAACCTATTTTATTTGATTTTAAACTCTTTATCTTCTTCAATTTTTGTCACCTTACTGTTTGACTTCTCATGTCAACTTATTAATACTATTGTGAATTTTTTTTCTAGGTGAAGGTGTTATTTGAAGAAAATATTATATTTTGAATGATGAGATTAAGAAGATGAGGCTTATCTATATTTTGGTGAAAAATCTTCATCCGAAAGGCAAACTAAAATGTTGATATTTTTGCTTTCTTTATGTATATGGTTTCTTTAGTTTTCATTTTATATTTCTTCAATTTGAATTATGATACATACCTATACTTAAAAATTTTCTTAAAAATTCTTTATATTTTTATCTTATTTTAGAAAAAAAGGTTTGATAATAAAATATATTTTATCTTATTTTTAATAATGATGGCGCCCAACAGCGGGGTTAGGCAAGCCAACATGAATTACACCAAGTGTTACCCTTCCCATTTGATTAATTATCCCAACGTTTACCAGTTTTAAACAATTATTAACATGATAATAGCCTCTGACTTAAATAAAAGCATACGACACATGAGTCAAAAGATAAGCTTATGCATAAATATACAGCCCAAAATCCAAAATATGCTACGTGTGTGCCAGGAACTACTGTCATGAGTATCACGGGCAATTATCTGAATATACAAGGATCATATATATATACACAATCCCACAGTCTGAATGAAGTAGACGGGAAAATGACAAAGGAAACTCCGGGGTGCTGCCAGAGATCGTCAGGAAGAGCAGCTCACCGCGAAGTCGAATCAACTCGAGTCAGTATCTATCACCAGCATGATCGTCAGATGTACCAGCCTCCTGACCTGTACATTCAAGTACAGAAGAAGAAGAAGTGCAGCATGAGTACATAATAAATATGTACCTAGTGAGTATCCCGCCCACACTCGAAAGAGTAGTGACGAGAGGTCGACTAGGTACTCACTAAGGTCCATCAATATAATATATGACGAAATATGGCTAAAGCATTAGGCATGAGAAACAGTGAGCAACAAGTACATAGCAAATAATGAAATCCAGATAATAACTGAAAAAGGAACAACAAAGTACCAAAATCTTCTCTTAACCAATACCTGACACTCAAGTTTTAAGTGACTCAGAACTCAAGTGATCATACACATACCAGGACAAGACGACCGGCCGGAGTCATAAGGGTGGTCATAGGGATTGAGGTCATAAGCTAACCCACGATCACGAATCATACCTGCGACTCGCGTGCTCACTCGATATAATAAGCTAACCCACGATCACGCATCGTACCTGCGACTCGTGTGTTGACTCGATAATGATAAGCTGACCCACGATCGCACATCATACCTGCGACTCGTGTGCTGACTCGATAATAATAAGCTGACCCACGGCCGCGCATCATACCTGCGGCTCGTGTGCTAACTCGATAACAAGTGTGTATATATATATAAGTACATGTGTGTACCAACTCACAGTGAACTCAACAGGACTGTGCCAATACCACAGATAGCCAACTGGGATCTAAATCATAATGTTTCATGTTTCCATATCACCTCGACAATAATTACAACTCTTAACACATACAAGGTACAAATAAGGCACATAGTGGCATGCTCGTGAGTCCTAAAGCTACCCGAAATAGCAATATAGTCGTCACGTACGGACTCTCGTCACTTGGTACGTATGCGGCCCCCACAACATGAATACATAGCAAATAAGGAACCTATGGGGACATTTTCCCTTTACAAGGTTGGAAAGGAGACTCACCTCGTGACGAAACCACCCGTCGGATCAAGGACGCGCCCGAATCTTCGAAATCTACCCTCGACGGCTCGCAACTAGCTAAATATAGTATAATGACATCAATGCATGCTCAAAGTAGGGAAATTATTGTAATTTTTCCATAATTCAACATTCTTGAGAAATTTCCAAAATCCAATCCCGGGCCCGCGCGCTCGGATTCCGATAATTCTCGAAGGGAACACTCACCCCAAGCCTAAGGATCATTAATATATGATTCTTACTTGATTTCATGGCCAATTCATAGAAAATTTCTCAAATTATCACAAGTTCTAGGTTACTACCCAAATTCTTGATTTTTGCACTAATTTATGTAGTTAATTAAGCTAGAATCCATGCATGAAGCCAATTTTTGAGTAGAGTTCACTTACCTTAGAAGACCAGGTCGTTATCCCTTAACAATGGAGGAAAATCGCCCAAGGAAGAAGAAGGAAAGTGAGAAAATTGGTTTAAAACCCGTGAATACACTGCCTAGACAGTGTTTTCGCACCTGCTGTCTCGCACCTGCGAGAAAAATCTTGCACCTGCGGAAATGGGCTGGGGAGCCTGGGCCCGCACCTGCGGAATATTTTCCGCACCTGCGATAATTGGCTAGGCCATTGGGTGATCGCACCTGCGATGCTGGGGACCGCTCGCAGGAGCGGTCCTGCACCTGCGACTGGGCAACCGCACCTGCGGTCACACCAGAACAGGTGCACCAGCAGATATGTTTTGCTGGTTTTTAGCCCCGTTAGGTGCCCGAAAGGCACCTGGGCCCACCCGAGCCCTAGTCCAAATATACCAACGAGTCCCAAATCATAATACGGACTCGCTCGAGCCTTTGAAACACCCCAAACAACGCAAAAACTCAAAATCATACCCCCAAACCCCAAGAACCAAACTTAGGAACTTTAAGTTTTCTAGACTTTGCTAACAACGTGCCGAACTGACCTATACAACTCAGAATGACACCAAATCTTGCAGGCAAGTCATAATTAACATAGCGGAACTATTTCCGGTCTCGAAATTCCGTTCGGTCACAAAAACACGTCCCAAACCAAAATATGAATTTAAGTAACTTCTTATTTCAATATTGGGCGCCGAAATGCCCCCGGGTCATCACAAACCCAATCCGAACATACGACCAGGTCCAAAATCATCACACGAAGCTACCGAAACCGACGAAACTCGATCCCGAGGTCGTTTACAAAAAATATTGACCGAAGTCAAACTTGGCCTTAAAGGCCAACCTTAAGGAACCAATTGTTCCTATTGCACTCTAAACACCTCCGAATCCCGGACCACCAGTCCCCGCAAGTCATAAATCACAAAAAGTCGCTATGGGAAGTTTCATTTAGGGGAATAGGGTCCGATAACGCAAAACGACCGGTCGGGTCGTTACATTTATATTCCTTGATTTTTTCTTTTTGTCCAAGTGTCGTGCGTGTCTTTTATTATTTTATTTTTTAAATTACATACTATCTCTGGTCTATTTTAGTTAATTTTTTGGTTTTTTTTATGGTTCACAATATTTTATTTTTTAAAATATCAAGAAGAATTATCTTTTTTTTAAGTTGCCCTTAGAGTAAAATAGACCCTTGTGGTCCGACCCCTTCCCATGACCCCGTACATAGTGGGAGCTTAGTGCACTAGGCTGTCTTTTTTTCGCCTCCCTTAGAGAAAAGAGTTCTAGGAGTTATTGTTATATTTGAAATGAATAAATTAAGGTTAATATGGTTAATTTTATGTTAATTAATACTAAACTGGCGGTCCTGTCTATCAATAATAGCAACTGGATCCTCCTCGTAGCCCAACCTCTCATCCAACTGAATAGTGCTGAAATCGACCACATGAGAGAAATCGGTGTGGTACCTCCGGAGCATGGATACATGAAAAACTAGGTGAACTCCTGATAAGCTGGGAGGCAAGGCCAGCTCATAAACAACCTCCCCAACTCACCTCAACACCTCGAATGGACCTATAAACCTCGAGCTCAGCTTGCCCTTCTTCCCAAACCTCATAATACCCTTCATAGGCAAGACTTTCAACAGGACCCTATCTTCCCCCATAAATGATACATCACGCGCTCTCTGATCCGCGTAACTCTTCTGTTTGGACTGTGCTGTACGGAGCCTCTCCTGAATCAACTCACTTTCTCCAAGGCATCCCTCACTAGGTCGATGCCATATAACTTAGCCTCGCCAGGCTCAAACCACCCGATAGGAGAATGACATCGCCAACCATACAAAGCCTCAAATGGTGCCATCTCAATGCTGGACTGATAACTATTATTGTAAGCAAACTTGGCCAAAGCCAAGAACTGGTCCCACTGACCCCCGAAATAAATCACACATGCCCTGAGCTTATCCTCTAATATCTGAACTGTACGCTCTGACTGACCGTTAGTCTGAGGGTGAAATGCTATGCTGAGGTCTATATGGGTGCCCATCTCACTATGCAATGCTCTCTAGAAGTGCGAGGTGAACTGAGGACCTCGATCTGATATAATGGACACCGGCACCCCATGCAACCGGACTATCTCCCGAATGTAGATCTGGGCCAACCTCTCAGATGTATAAGTAGTATCCACCGCAATGAAATGCGCCGATTTGGTCAATCTATCCATAATGAACCAAACCGCGTCAACCTTCCACGAAGTCCGAGGCAACCCAACCACGAAGTCCATTGCAATGCGCTCCCATTTTCACTCAGGAACGGGCATCTGCTGAAGTAGGTCTCCTGGCCTCTGGTGCTCATACTTAACCTGCTGGCAATTAAGGCACCTAGTCACATACTCCACAATGTCCTTCTTCTTTCTCCTCCACCAGAAATGCTGCTTCAGATCACGATACATCTTTGTAGCACTAGGGTGAACATAATACCGAGAACTGTGTGCCTCTTCTAGAATCCTCTCCCTCAGGCCATCAACATTAGGTACACATAAGAGGCCCTGAAGTCTTAGAACACCATCCTCGCCAATAGCAACCTCCTTGGACCTACCCTGAACCACAGTCTCCCGAAGCTCTGCTAAGCACGGATCATTGAACTGTCGGGCCCTAATCTCTCCCAATAATGAAGACTGAGTAACCACATGTGCCAAAACTCGATGAGGCTCTGAAAGATCTAATCTCACCAGGCTATTAGACAAGGACTGAATATCCAAGGCTAGAGGTCTCTCCTCCGCTGCAATATAAGCCAATCTACCCATACTCTCAGCCTTCCTGCTCAAAGCATCTGCCACCACGTTAGCCTTGCCTGGGTGATAAAGAATGATGATATCATAATAATTCAACAACTCAAGCCATCCGCGCTGCCTCAAATTAACATCCTTCTGTTTGAATAAGTTCTGCAAGCTACGGTGGTCTGTATAAACCTCACAGGACACCCCATACAAATAGTGCCTCCAAATCTTAAGAGCATGAACAATCGCCGCCAACTCCAAATCATGCACATGGTAATTATTCTCATGAACCTTCAGCTGGCGTGAAGCATAAGAAATAACTCTCCCCTCCTGCATCAACACGCACCCCAAGCCAATTCGTGAAGCGTCACAATATACCGTGTACATCCCAGAACCGGATGGCAATACTAGAACTGGAGCTGAGGTCAATGCTGCCTTGAGTTTCTGAACGCTCGCCTCACACTCGTCAGACTATCGAAACAGGGCATTCTTCTGAGTTAATCTAGTCAATGGAGCTTCAATAGAAGAGAAACCCTCCATAAATCGGCGATAATAACCTGCTAGGCCCAAAAAGCTCCTGATCTCTGTAGCTGAAGTAGGACGCGACCAACTCTGAACTGCCTCAATCTTCTGAGGATCAACCTTGATACCCTCTCCGGATACCACATGCCCCAAAAATGCCACTGAATCCAACCAAAACTCACACTTGGAGAACTTAGAATATAGCCTCTGTTCTCACAAAGTCTGGAGCACAACTCTCAAATGCTGTTCTTGCTCTCCCAGGCTACAGGAATAAATCAAAATGTCATCAATGAAGACAATGACGAAGGAATCAATATACATCCTGACCACCCTATTCATCAAGTTCATGAATGCTGCTGGGGCATTAGTCAAGCCAAAGGACATCACCAAGAACTCATAATGGCCATATCTCATATGAAAAGCAGTCTTCGGAACATCTGAAGCCCGAATCCTCAACTGATGATAACCTGATCTCAAATCAATCTTAGAAAACACACGAGCACCCTGCAACTGGTCAAACAAATCATCGACGCGCGGCAGGGGATACTTGTTCTTAATGGTGATCTTGTTCAACTGGCGGTAATCAATACACATTCGCATAGACCCATCCTTTTTCTTCACAAATAAAACTGGGGAACCCCACGGCGATACACTCAGTCTGATGAACCCCTTAGCTAACAACTCCTCAAGCTGCTCCTTCAACTCTTTCAACTCTTTTGGAGCCATACGATACGGAGGAATGGATATAGGCTGGGTGCCTAGAGCTAAATCAATGCAGAAGTCAATATCACAGTCCAGAGGCATGCCCGGAACATCCGAAGGAAATACATCAGCATACTCTCGAACAACTGGCACATAATCAATCATCGGAGACTCGGCGGTGGTGTCCCGCACATAAGCAAAATAGGCTAGACAACTCTTCTGGACCATATATCGAGCCTTCAAGAATGAAATAACCCGGCTGGCTGTGCTAACTGAAGAACCCCTCCACTCCAACTTAGGTGACTCAGGCATGGCTAAAGTAACTGTCTTGGCATGGCAATCAAGCACGGCATGATAAGGAGATAGGCAATCCATGCCTAGAATAACCTCAAAATCAACCATGTCGAGCAATAAAAGGTCAGCTCTGGTCTCGAACTCACAGAAGGTGATTACACAAGACCGATACACCCGGTCTACCACCACAGAGTCACCCACAGGAATGGACACCTATATAGGAGATCCCAAAGACTCTCGAGAGACATCTAGAAAAGGAGCAAATAGGGATGAAACATATGAATAAGTGGATCCTAGATCAAACAATACTGAAGACTTTCTACCACATACTGAGATAATACCTGTGATCACGGCGTCTGAGGCCACTGCATCTGATTTGGCCGGAATAGCATAAAACCTGGCTGGAGCACCTAAAGACTGGGCACCCCAGAACGAGCTGGAGCTGACTGACCCCCTTCGGACTGGCCTCCCCCTCTAGGACGACCCCTGCCAACCTAACCCCCACCTCTAGGCGGTCGAACTGCTGGTGCTGCACGGCCTTGCCCCGATAGCTGGGAAAATCCCTCCTTATGTGGCCTAAGTTCCCACACTCGAAGCACCTCATAAGTGACATATCCTGCTGAACCGGAAAAGAAGAATCCTGAATGGCCGGAGGGTGATGAGAGCCTGCTGATCAGTTTTACTTTTTCTATCATCAATATCTCCTGCATAATCACTATCACAATATCCAATAAGGTTGAAATCACTATAAGAAGAATAAAATAACCCAAAGTCAATCGTACCTTTTAGGTAACGAAGAATTCTTCTAGTGACTTTCAAATTAGTGGAGGTAGTAGCTTCTATGAAGCGACTTACTACTCCAACTACAAAGAGTATATCTAACCTGGTACAATTCAAGTACCTCAAACTTCCCACAAGACTTTTGAAAAATATGGGATCCACTTTTTCTCCTTCATCAAAATTGGACAATTTTGTCCCACCCTCCATCGGTGTGTTCACGGGGTTACAATCGAGCATGTTGAACTTGTTCAATATCTCTTTTGTATAGCCTTCTTGAGAGATAAAAATTCAATCCTCCATCTGCTTCACTTCTAGGCCCAGATAGAATGACATGAGCCCTACGTCTGTCATCTCCAACTCACGGGACATATCTTTCTTAAAAGGTTTAAACAAACTTGGGTTGTTACCCATGAAAATAAGATCATCAACATAAAGACAACACAAGTAATATATATCCATTAGTATCAACTTTAAGGTAAAGAGCATATTTATGGAGGCAACGAGTAAACCCATTATTTTGAAAATACTTGTCGATGCAACTATTCCATGTTCGTGGGGCTTGCTTTAATCAATATAATCTTTCTTAACCCCCAACACTTTATCTTTGTGGTTTTTGAACACAAATCCCAATGGTTGTTCAACATAGACTTCCTTTTCAAGTTAGCCATTCAAGAAGGCTGACTTGACGTCTAGTTGATGGATCTTCCACTTCATTTGCACCGCTAAAGAGATCAGCAAACGAATTGTCTCCATTCGGGAAACAGGTGCATAGACTTTTTCATAGTCAATGCCTTGCCTTTGATGGTAGCCTTTATCCACAAGTTGTGCCTTGTATCTCTCCACATCTCCATTAGCATTCTTCTTTGTCTTATATACCCATTTCACTCCAATTGCTCGATGACCCTTGGGAAGAGTTCTTAACTCCCAAGGGTTTTTCTTCTCTATTGAATCAATCTCCTCCTCATGGCTTGTCTCCACCTTTTTTTTGAACAGCTTCATCAAAGTTCATTGGTTCACTATCAACAAAGAGACAATAGAAAAAATCAAAATTAGTAACTTCTTCTGTGTCCTCATAGAGCTCTTGAATACTCCTTGTCCTTTGCGGTTGTTCATTTGAACTTTCTTGAGAAGAGGGAGATGCAACATTTGTTGGAGAAGGAGGCGAAGTTGTATCCTGCATAGATTCCACGGTCTCTGGTTCTTCTTCATCACCAAAGTATGGAAGAAAATCATATGAAGTTTCTTCCTGAGCTTCCCAGTTCCATGCCAATTATTCATCAAATTCAATATCACGACTTACCACAACTTTGCCGCTGCTTAGGTTGTATAACTTGTAGCCTTTTGAACTCGTACCATAGCCAACAAACACATGCTTGGCACTTCGATCGTAAAGCTTAGCTCTCCCTTGACGTGGCACATGATCATAGGCTATGCTCCCAAATATTCTCAAGTTCTTGACACTTGACTTTCTTCTACTCCATGCTTCTTGAGGGGTCTGATCTCTAACATTTCTTGTTGGAGACCCGTTGTTCAAATAAACTGCACAAGAAACAACTTCGGCCCAAAATTCCTTGGGCATACCTTTAGCTTTTAACATACATCTAACCATATTAAGAATCGTCCGATTCTTTCTCTCTGCAACTCCATTTTGTTGGGGTGAATAAGGTACCGTTAGAGGGCTACAAATTCCATGAGACTGACAGAAGTCATTAAATTCTTTTGAAGTGAATGCGCCTCCTCTATCAGACCTTAAAACTTTTATTTCATATCCACTTTCTTTTTCTACAAGTACTTTGAAAATTTTAAAAGCAACAAAAGCTTCAGATTTTTGGTTCAAAAAATAAACCCAAGTCTTTCTACTAAATCCATCAATGAAGAGTAGAAAGTATTTACTTTTAACAAAGGAAGGTGGATTGATTGGCCCACACACATCAGCGTGAACAAGCTGGAGCAGTTTGGTTGATCTTGACATGGCCTCCTTTGGGAAACTCCTCCTTGCATGTTTTCCAAGAAGATAGGCTTCACATAATTGATTGGGATGGCTTATTGATGGTATCTCATGCAACATGTTCTTTTCTCCCATTGACTTAAGTGCTTCAAAATTCAAGTGCCTAAATCGCATGTGCCAACACCATGATTCATCATGCACATTAGCTTTCAAACACTTTTCATAAATTGTTTTAAGATTCAAAGAAAATAATCTATTCTTTGCCATATGCACTTTAGCAATTAGAATTCCACTGTAATCTCTAAGACAAAGATGCATATTTTTCATGTGGATGTCATATTCCTTTTCAAGAAGTTGGCATAAACTCAAAATATTACTTCTTAATTTTGGGACATAATGAACATCTTGAGTTAACTTGTGGTCACCATTTTTACAGGAGATCAAAATCGTACCTATTCATTCGATTTGAATCTTTGAGGTATCACCAAAGGACACATTACCTCTCACTGTTTTATTGATCTCCACAAACTTCTCTTTGCATCCACACATATGAATTCTTGCTCTATTGTCCAAATACCACGAGCTATAATCATCCCTGTCTTCTTCCTTGAGTGCCATCAACAACGTTGACTCAACTACTTATTTCTTGTCGCCAACAAGGTTAGCTTTTTCTTCAACATTTCTACGCCATTCCAAAGAGTAATGGCCAAATTTATGACAATTATAACACTCAATTTTGGATTTTTCATACCTTTGTTCATTATTTTCTTGGTAGTAACCACGTCCTCTTCCTCCTCTGTGTCCACGACCACGACCTCTGAACGTCTGGTGGATTTTAACTTCATTGTTGAAGTTGTTATCGTTACTTCTTCCTCTTCCATGACCACCACGACCTCGTCCATTCCCTCGATAGCTTTTTTCACCTCCATAATCCTTAAAAGATGCCTGAGTTTTAAGAAGTTTCTCCAATGACACTTCTTGTATCCTCTTGATCTTTTCTTCATGGGCCTGTAAAGAACCCTCCAATTGATCCACCATCATAAAGTCTAAATCTATAGACTCCTCAATAGCACACACCACAAAATCAAATTTAGGTGTTAAAGTGCGAAGGATGTTTTCTACCACATGGACATCTTCTATGTCCTCCCCATATCTTCTCAATTGATTTACAACATCCTTAACTTTTGGACAATAATCTGAAATGCATTCGGATTCTTTCATTTTCAAAACTTCAAAATCAGCCCTTAGAGTTTGAAGTTTTACCTTCCTCACCTTGTCTACTCCATGAAGAGAATTTTGTAAAATATCCCAAGCTTCCTTTGAGGTGGTAGCATCGACCACCTTCTCAAACATGGCATCTTCCAAACATTGGTGGATGAACGTGAGGACTTGTTGATCCTTCTTCCTTGTCTTTTCCAAGACATCTTTTTCATTTTGAGGCAGAGCTTCTTCATTATCGGATTTGCATACCCTCTGTCTATGATTTCCCACACATCTTGGGAGCCAAGAATGACTTTCATTCGTAGACACCATTTTTCATAATTATCTTTTGTGAGACGGGGGTACTGAAGAGACACTGGACCATTATTCACCATGGATCTGATACCATGTTGTAGGGATAAATAAAATAATATTCCCGCCCAGGAATAATATCCACGGCAAATAATAATAACACAAAAGAGAAACGACGACACCAAATCTTTTAACGAGGTAAAATACAATACCCGAGCAGAGCAATATAACCACTATAATATTATAACTTAGTAGTGCCAAGAGGCTACTACCACGACGAAAGAAATAGTACTCTTTATTTTAAGTATCTCACTACAATATTACCCTCACTCACTATTTATCTCACAAACTACAATCTATGGATTACTCTCTCTAACTCTCTGTTAGCATTTAGAACTCAAACCGCACGACAGAGAAGAAGAAATGTGAAGTTATTCCTAACCTTGCAGCCTCTGGGGGATAAGTGCAGACGTCTCCATACCGATCCCTCAGACTCTACAAGTTTGTCCGTGAATTGTGAGACCTAAGCAACCTACTGCTCTGATTCCAACTTGTCATGACCCGAAATCCCACCTCCAGGCCGTGATGGCGTCTCACATTGAACTCGCTAGACAAGCCAACGTTTCTAGCTATTCCGATTTATTCCCTTGTTTCTTAACATTTTTTTATAAGTGACATAAGAATAATTAAATAAGAGAAATGCGGAAGGTAAGAAACTCAACAACTTAAAATAAATAATTCGCGAAAAAATCTCCTTAAACATACCCGCAAGACTGGTGTCACAAATTCACGAACAGTCTAAGATTTTTTTTTACAAACAAAGTCTGAACAAAACAATGAAACTGTCTTGGAAATACAAAAGAAGACAGAAATAAAGAGGAATGAGATAGGAGGTGATGCCAAGGCCTACGGGCTCCTGCAAGACTACCTCAGTGTCGCCTGTGGGCTGAAGGACACCCCCTCGATCATTGTCCACCGGGTCCGGTACCGTAATCTGCACACCATAAAGAAGTGTAGGTGTAGCATCAATACAACCGACCCCATGTACTGACCTAACCTCGGCAAAGTAGTGACGAGGCTGGGACAAGACAATCAATAAACACCTGTGCAGTTCAATAATATATAATAGAAATAACGGCAGGAAGTAAACAATTTAGTACAATTACGGGAAGAACATGCCAGGGTACAAAAGGGGAAAAACACTTATTTAAGTAACAGAACAAGGTAACCGACTAGTATCCGAATACAATAGGGAATAAACAAGTGCACGGCATCACCCTTCGTGCTTTACTCTCATACTCACTAAAACAAGTGCACGATATTACCCTTCGTGCTTTACTCTCATTCTCACTAAGACAGGTGCACGGCATCACCCTTCGTGCTTTACACTCTTCCTTACAATAGAAAACAGTGCACGACATCACCCTTCGTGCTTTAACACTCTTCCTCACCCAAACAAAAATCACAAACAAGGGAAAGGGAGTAAACAGAATAGGAATAGAAATCCCGGCAAGGGAACATCAATTAAAAAATTAAATCCCGGCGAGGGAACAATAATTTAACAATTAAATCCCGGCAAAGGAACAATAACAGTAATCTCAACATCCCAGCAAGGGAGACAATATCAAAAGCAACCATGACTCGGCAAGGGTATAATTTAGTAACTCTTTCTCTTTCTTTCACTTTCATTTCATAATTTACTCTATTACTTGAGCAAATGCTCCAAAGGATTCAATTATCTCATATATCTTCACCATTCGTGCTACTATCTGAGCCAATGTTCCAAAGGAGTTTAAAGATCACAATTCCCTTCACATGCTCTTTACAACATATGGAAATCATCAATTAAGCATGTAAGTTATAACAAAATCAGAATATTCGCAATATAAGGACTCACAGTCATGCTAGACACCAATGTATAGATACTCGTCACCATGCCTATACATCGGACTTTACAATTAGCAAGTAGCAAATAAGACTCAACTCATATTCCCTCAAGCTAAGGTTAGACCAAACACTTACCTCGATTTCCAAGAATCCAATCAAGCCTCTAGCACTGCTTTCCCTCGCGAATTCAACTCCGGAACAACAATATCTAGACATAATTAACTTAAGTATATCAATAACGACTCAATAAATTGATCACATAGCCTAATTATCCATTTCCTAGCATTCTTCCAGAAATTTCAAAATTCGACCCCGGGCCCGCTTGCTCGGATTCCAATAATTCTCGAAGGGAACACTCACCCAAAGCCTAAGGATCATTAATATACGATTCTTACTTGATTTCATGGCCAATTCACAGAAAATTCTCAAATGATTACAAGTTCTAGGTTACTACCCAATTACTTTATTTTTGCACTAATTTATGTAGTTAATTAAGCTAACATCCATGCATGAAGCTAATTTTTGAGTAGAGTTCACTTATCTGGGATGGGGAGCCTGGGCCCGCACCTCCTGAGTGGAGACCACACCTGCGGCTCCGCTCCTGCGGAATATTTTCCGCACCTGCGATAAATGGCAACGCCATTGGGTGAACGCACCTGCGATGCTGGGGTCCGCAGGAGCGGTCCCGCACCTGCGACTTGGCAACCGCACTTGCGTTCACAGCAGAACAGGTGCACCAGCAACTTGGTTTTTCTGGTTTTTAGCCTTGTTAGGTGCTCGGAAAGCAACTGGGCCCACCCGAGCCCTAGCCCAAATATACCAACAAGTCCCAAATCATAATACGGACCCGCTCGAGCCTTTGGAACACCCAAAACAACGCTAAAACTCAATCACACCCCCAAACCCCAAGAATCAAACTTAGGATTTTTAAGTTTTATAGACTTCGCTAACAACGTGCCGAACTGACCTATACAACTCGGAATGACACCAATTATACACACGACTTCAAAATCATCCTACGAACTTATTCGGCTAATTAAACCACTAAAATAGCATCAAAACAATGAATTAAGGTAAAAAATCCATAGAATTTTCTCAAACTTCATAAACTTCTAAATTCTCCAATTTTGATCTGAAACACGTCAAACCAAGTCCGTTTTACACCAAATTCCACAGATAACTCGCATAACATATATTAAACCTGTTCCGGGCTCCGGAACCATAATACGGGCCCGGTAACACAAATTTTCACATCAAAGTTCATTTTCAAAAGTCTTTATTAATTTCTGAAAATAATTTTCTTTAAAAATTCATTTTCTCGGGCTTGGGACCTCGGAGTTCGATTCCGGGCATACACCCAGGTCCCATATTTTCCTATGGACCCTCCAGGACCGTCAAATCGTGGGTCCGGGTCCGTTTACCAAAAATGTTGACTAAAGTCAACTTTATTCCATTAATTATCATAAATTCAATAGTTCCACACATTTCCACATAAAACTTCCTTGCTACATGCTCGAGATGTGCACACACATCGAGGTGAGATTAACGGAGGCTTTCAGGGCCTCGGAACACAATTTTTGCTAAATTACACAAGATGACATTTTGGGTCATCACATAGTGTCACGAGTGTCTCGGGAAACTATCTGAATATACAAGGATAATATATATATATATACAATCCCACATTCTGAATGAAGTAGACGGGAAAATGACAAAACGAAACTCCAAGGCAGTGCCAGGGATCGCCAGGAAGAGCAGCTCACCGTGAAGTCGAGTCAACTCAAGTCAGTATCTAGCACCGGCCTGATAATCAGATGTACCAGCCTCCAGACCTGTACATTCAAGTACATAAGAAGAAGTGCAACATGAATACATAAATAAATATGTACCCAGTGAGTATCCTGTCTAAACTCGAAGGAGTAGTGACGAGAGGTCGACTAGGAACTCACTAAGGTCCAGCAATATAATATATAACGAGATATGGCTAAAGAAATAGGCATGAGAAATAGTGAACAACAAGTACATAGAAAATAACGAAATCCAGATAATAACTGAAAAAGGAACAATAAAGTACCAAAATCTCCTCTTAACCAATACCTGACACTCCAGTTATAAGTGACTCAGAACTCAAGTGATCATACACATACCAGGACTAGACAACCGGCCGGAGTCGTAACGGTGGTCATAAGGGCTGAGGTCATAAGCTAACCCACGATCGCGAATCATACATGCGACTCGCGTGCTGACTCGATAATAACAAGCTACCCCACGATCGCGCATCGTACCTGCGACTCGTGTGCTGACTCGATAATGATAAGCTGACCCACGATCGTGCATCATACCTGCAACTTGTGTGCTGACTCGATAATAATAAGCTAACCCACGGCTACGCATCATACCTGCGACTCGTGTGCTGACTCAATAACCAGTGCGTATATATAAGTACATATGTGTACCAACTCAACAGTGAACTCAACAGAACTATGCCAATACCACGGATAACCAACTGTGATTTAAATCATAGTGTCTCACTTTTTCCATATCACCTCAACAGTAATTACAATTCATAACACATACAAAGGTACAAATAGGGCACGTAGAGGCATGCTTGTGAATCCTAAAGCTACCCGACATAGCAATATAGTCGCCACGTACGGACTCTCGTCACTTGGTACGTACGTGGCCCCCACAACATTAATACATAGCAATCAACAACCTATGGGGACATTTCCCCCATACAATGTTGGAAAGGTGACTCACCACGTGACGGAACCACCCCTCGGATCAAGGATGCGCCTGAATCTCTGAAATCTACCCTCGACAGCTCGCAACTAGCCAAATATAGTATAATTACATCAATTCATGATCATGGAAGAAAAATTAACCTATTAACCCAAAATTCACCATTCTTGAAGAATTTTAAAATTTCATCCCCGAGCCCACATGTTCGGATTCCGAAAATTCTCGAAGGGATCACTCACCCGAAGCCTAAGGATCGAAATTATGCAATTTTTACTTGAATTCATGGCTTTAAACGAATAATTCACAAATTTCCCAAAAGCCCTAAATCACTACCCAATTTCATGAATTTGACAATTTAGAAGAGATATTAACTAGGAATTCATGTTTAAAACTAGTGTTAAGTAAGGAATTTACTTACCTCAAACTCTAGGTGGAAGGTTCCTCTTGAATGTTCTCACTAATCTTGGGGAAGAAGATGAAAATGGTGGAATGAGGATAAATCCCGTATTTAAATTAACTGCCCAGATTTTATTCACTACGATCGCGACCAGGGGCCCGCGATCACGAAGGCCAACTGGCTAGACCTCTGCGAACGCAGAGGAGGTCCTACGATCGCGTAGGGCAAATATTCCTAGCCCCGACCTAGCTCTATGCGAACGCGACTAGGGGCCTGCGATTGCGAAGGCCAAGGATCCAGACCATCGCGATCGCGAAGAGACACCTCCGATCGTGAAGAGCAATCAGCAGCCCACCCAAATCCTTCTCCGCGATCGTGACCCTCCTTCCGCGATCGCGAAGAAGGAAACCAAACAACAAAAATCTGGTTTTTCAAACTTAGCTCCCAGGGATCCAAAACTCACCCGAGCCCCTCGGGATCCCGTCCAAAAGCACCGGCAAGTCTGTATTCATGATACGGGCTCGCTCGAACTTCCAAAATGCGAAAAACAACAACGAAACTCAGAATTCAACTCCAAAACCAATTTGGATCAAACTGAAGAACTTACAGTTCTAGAATTCATTTTAAAGCGCCGAATGGGCGTATACTACTCGGAATGACTTCAAATTCTGCGGAAAAGTCATAAATGACATAAAGGAAATATTATCGTTCCCGAAATTCCGTTCGGACCTCGATAACATAAAATCACATCCCAAACCAAATTTCAAACATAAGGAAATCCTGATTTCTATTTTGGGCGCCGAAATGCTCCCGGGTCATAAAAAACCCGTTCCAAACATATGCCCAAGTCCGAAATCATCATACAAAGCTATTGGAGCTGTTAGAACTTGATTCCGAGATCGTTTGCTCAAAATGTTGACCGAAGTCAAACTTGGCCAATGAACAGTATAATATGTAGGTATGTAAGACAATGAACCGCAAATATGTATAAGACACAGGATTCCAAGTAAATACTGAAAGCAAATGACAATTTCCACTTTCTTTTCCCCCAAATCTATCAAATCAACATCTACGAAAAACAATAACATTTACCATGCGCACACAGGATAAAGACAACTGGCCAGAGTCGTAAAGATAATAACTATGCACTGCCAAGGGTCGAACGACCCAAACCATAAGTGCATCCACTCCCCGCTCGTGAATCAATCATGCGACGCGGTTGACATAATAATGATAAGGCTACCCCGCTCGCGAATCATACCTGCGACTCGGGTGCTCATATACTTACACAGAATTATCGTAAAGATACTCCCGCTCATGAATCATACCTGCGACTCGGGTGCTAGTATACTTATCTAGAATTATCAATAAGCTCAGTAGAGGTTATGCTTGTAACATGGATTCATTAACTGAAAATTTGGATGCAACTTACCACCATTTTCATGCTAGTTCAAGATGCTAGTTCAAGAGTAATAAGCAACTCAAGTACGCCGAGAGATACATATAAGGAACATAAAAGCATGCTCGTGAGTCCTAAAACTACCCGACATGGCATGATAGTAGCTACGCACGGACTCTCGTCACCTCGTGTGCACGTAACCCCCAAAACAATTACACATAGCATACAAATCACCTATGGGGACAATTCCCTCTTACAAGGTTAGAAAGGACACTCACCTCATGTCGAATCTACCTCTCGGACCAAGAATGCACCCGAAACTCCGAACTCTACACCCGAGGAATCGTAACTAGCCAAATGGTATACAATCATATCAATTCATGCTCAAAGTAGGGAAATTATCCTATTTATCCAATAAATTCAACATTCTTGAAGAATTCCAAAAATTCAACCCCGGGCCCGCATGTTCAAATTCCGAAAATTCTCAAAGGAATCACTCACCCATAGCCTAAGGATAGTTAATAGACGATTTCCACTTGAATTCATAGCAATAAAGGAGTAATTCATAAAAATTCCTCAAGAACCCTAAGTTACTACCCAAATCTTGATTTTTAACCAATTTAGTAGTTAATTTAGCTAGTAATTCATGTATTAAACTAGTACTAGAGTAGGATTTACTTACCTTATCAGCAGCTAGGTCGTGGAATACCTTCTCCAAGCTCCCAAGTCTCTAATGGAGGTGAGAAATTAAGGAAATGGGTAAAATCCCGTGTTTTAAAGAAACACACTGCCAAAGCTTACAGTGATTCCGCCCCTGCGGCTCGAGGACCGCACCTGCGGTCTCGCACCTACGAGCAAAAGCTTGCACCTGCGGAACTGGACGAGGGAGGCTGGGGTCGCACCTGCGGAGGGGAGACCGCACCTGCGGCACCGCTCCTAGGGACCTTTGTTCGCACCTGCGAGAAAGGGGAGCCTCACCTGGGGCCGCACCTGTGATGCCTAGGACCACATGAGCGGTCCCGCACCTGTGATTGAGCAACCGCACTTGCGGTCACACCAGATCAGGTGCACCAGCAGTTGCATCAGCTGGTTTTTAGCCCCGATTGTTACCCGAGAGGCACCTGGGCCCACCCGAGCCCCAGTCCAAATATACCAACAAGTCCCAAATCATAATACAGACTCGCTCGAGCCTTCAGAACACTCAAAACAAAGCTAAAACTCAAAATTACACCCCAAAGCCCCTAGAATCATAACTTAAGAACTTCAAGTTCTTGATTTCTATAACAATGCGTCGGACCGACCTATACTACTCGGAATGACACCAAATTTTGCAGGCAAGTCATAAATGACATAACGGAACTATTTAGTGTCTCGTAATTTTGTTCGGAACTCAATACCATAAAATCACGTTCCAAACCAAATTTCAAACTTAAGGAAATACTTATTTCTATGATGGGCGCCGAAATGCTCCCGGGTCATCGAAAACCCATTCCGAACATACGCCCAAGTCCGAAATCATCATACGAAGCTACTGGAACTGTCGAAACTCGATTCTGAGGTCGTTTGCTCAAAATGTTGACCAAAGTCAAACTTGGCCCAATAGGCCAACCTTATGGAACCAAGGGTTCCTATGGCACTCTAAACACTTCCAAACCCGAACCACCCATCCCTTGTAAAGACCCATAACATTTTATAGCTTTAAAATAATTCTCGAATGAGTCCCCGAGTTCTTTTTATTGTGGGAATCTTTGAAACAGACCTGATCTGAGTAAAAAGTACCCCGAGACTTAAAGAATATTACTTTTACAGAAAGTAGGTGTTATGCGACGCACTATGCGATCGCACATCGTGTATGCGGACCACATAACGGTCGCATACCTAGGCAGAGTACCATCCCATTTGAAGCAAACTATGCGGTCCAGTATGCGATCGCATAACGTGTATGCGGACCGCACATTGGTCGCATACCTGGGCAATGTGTTTAGAATTTTGGCCCATCTTGAGGGCCATTATGCGGTCGATTATGCGGACCACATGTCAGGAATGCGATCGCATTCCTGACCGCATTCTTGTGTCGGGCCCTATTTTTCTAATTTTTTAAACCCGACCCCAGTTCATTAAAACACCCCTCCCCTTCATTTTTAACCATTTTCTGAATAAAACTAGAGAGAGGGGAGAGAGGGTTCTTAAGGGAGAAAGCTTCATCATTACCAATTGAATTTTCAAAGTCACTCAGGCCAGGAAATTTCGAGTAATCTTCTTCTTCATTCTAACAGGTAAGAATCCCCAAACCCTTTTCATTAATTTTCTAATTTTAAACAAAAGGGGGACTCTCATAAATTGATTCTTGAAAAGATAAGTTTATACCTTGAATGCATGTTCATTAATGTCCATAACCTAGTAAGAGGAAGCAGGTTGGGGTAAGGTTCACAAATGAGGGGTTGGTAATATAAGGGGGGAGTCATATAGCAGTTGATAAATGATTAAAAGGGGTTCAAATTGAGGGGTTGAACTAGATTGACGGTACTAGTCGGTTCGGTGATTCGTGAGTAAAGGTTAATAAGGAATTTCGAACCCAGGTATGTATGGCTAACTTTAACCTTCGTAGAATAATCTTGTTGGGTCCGGGTATTTGGTATGTGTGCCTTGTTTGGAAATACGTGAATTGATTGTTCAAACATGTTTAGGCATGAGATTCTATTCTCTGATTTTTCCTGGTTGATTGTCATGCTATCGTGCTGTATGAAGTTGTGAAAGATGTTTGATGTGTAATGAACGAAAGATTGATAATGTGCTCAAATGTGGGAATGTGTAAAATAGTTGAAAGCCATGCGTGGAAAGTAATGAAAAAGAGTATTGTGAAACAATGTAATTGAATTGGGCGATTGTGGCAACACCGTGTTCATGAAATTACTACTTGATGAGAGTTATGGTGCCTTGGGCCCAAATACATAAATTGTTGATAGGAACTTGTATCCCTTGAAGTGATGATTCTTGTGATGTAATTGTTTGTGGTTGCCGTAAAAATGTGATTGTCAGGTGGGATCGGGTTGCACCCCGCAACACAAAGCAATAAGCTTGATAAGGTATGAGGCAATAAGGGTGGCCGAGGTAATAAGGGTGGCCGAGGAAATAAGGACGGAATTTGATCGTTATCACCATCGAAACGAAAAATCGGGGAAACTCTTGAATATGGAAATGTTGAAAAAGGGGAAAAGGGAGAGATTGTGAAACTTGATGATTTGGTTGTTCTTTTCCACATGCATTGATGGATTGGTTTTATTACTGTTTCTTACTTGTGTATTGTTTGATTGTACTTGGGATGAAGTTTGTTCATAAATACTAGTACTATTCCACAGTACTAACGTCCCTCTAGCGGACAGGGAGATTCCACCGGTTCCAGAGTCAATCAGTTTCTGCGGTTGGCCCCTCTAGAGTTCTCAGGTATTGATCCGGAGGCTGATCCGCAGGATTTTCTAGATGAGATGTGCAAGACGCTTCGGGTTATGAAGGCTACAGAGACCGAGGGGGTTGATTTAGCCTCTTACAGGCTGAGGGGAGCGGCGTATTCATGGTTCGAGATGTGGGAGAATTCCCGTGGGGAGGAAAGTCCTCCGGTGAGATGGAATGAGTTTGTTGATGCTTTCATGGATCACTTCTTGCCTGCCGAGTCTATGGCCGCCCGTGCTACGGAGTTTGAGGTTCTCAAGAAGGGTAAAATAAGTGTGTGGGAGTACCACATGGAGTTCGTGAGGTTGTCCAAGTACGCTCCTCAGTTGGTATCGACTATGGGTGCCAGAGTTCGACGGTTTGTTCAGGGCCTCAGTCTTTTGGTTGTGAATGAAGCTGCTACAGCTGCCTTGCACTCAGACATGAATTATGGTAAGATAGTGGGATTTGCGTATGCCACGCAGGCTAGAAAATTGAAGATAAGGTCGGAGAGGGAGAGTATCAGCAGGGCCCGGTTAGCGGGCCACTTGTGGAGTTCAGTTGGAGGAGGGACACCAGTTCAGGGGAGAGGGCCATCTAGGCCATCCCAGTCTTACGCTCAGTCCTCATCCAGTGCATCACCACCAGTTAAGGGTGTCTAACGGGTGGGCCGGGCAGGGCCGGTTACATTTTTTTTTGAACCTGACGGGTTGCGGTTACGGGTTCTTACCGGTTAATTGTTAACGGGTTTAACGGGTTGGGGCTTATCCGGGTAAAAACGAACACGTGCGGGTAGGGGTACTGCCGGGCCGGGCCGGGCCGGGTTAACAAAAAAAAAAAATTTTTTTTTTTTTGTATTTGTTAGAACTATCGTAAAAATATAAACAAAAAAATAAACTTATAAAAATAGTGTTTGAATAAAGGATACAAATACTTTAAAATTCTTATATTTGAATATATCATTAAGAATTTACTTATAATTTGCAAGTTCAAAACTTCAAACTTGCAAATTAAAGTTTACATTTAATACTTCAAATTAAAGTTTAAACTTGTATTTATACGTCTAATAATATTAAAATAACAAACTAAAACATTAAGCATAAATGCATAATACGTCTAATAATATTTTTTAAAAAAAATAAATAAATAAATTTAGCCGTTAAAACCGGGCCGGTCTGGTTTAACCGGTAAGTGCACTGTTCACTTTGACCGGGTTGGACCGGTTCGGATAACCGGTAGAAAAATTATAAACGGACCAACCCCCTCTAACCCCCCCACCCGGCCCCCTATGAACCGGGCTGGTCCGGTTCCGGTTTTAACCGGTTTGGGCCGGTCCGATTATGGGTCAACCCGGCCCGTTTGCCACCCTTACCACCAGTGCACCATTATCAGCAGAGCAGTCGCTGGGGACCAGGATCAGACAGTAGGAGACCCCATCAGTCCGGTCGTCCAGGAGGGAGGTTCCAGCAACAGAGGAGGGCTTCATGCCCTAAGTGTGGGATGTTCCATACCGAGCCTTGTTACCTGGATATCCTGGTATGCTACGGGTGTGGGGTAAGAGGTCATATTCGGCGGGATTGCCGTGCGCCCAGTCAGGGCACGGGTAGTGGTTTTGCTCCGCCGTCCGGTTCTTCAGTCGCCGCATCTTCAGTATGTCCTCCAGCTCCAGTAGGGTGTGGTGCAGTTAGAGGTAGAGCTCGTGGTAGAGGTGGACCCAGCCGGTTCTATGCTTTGAGTGGTCTCCAGAGTGTGGAGGCTTCTCCAGATGTTGTTACAGGTATTCTGGCTATTCAAGCCCTTGATTGTTATGCTCTTATTGATCCGGGGTCCTCCTTGTCTTATGTTACCCCATTTATTACTTCAAGTTTTGGGATAGAACCCGAACAACTTCATGAGCCGTTCTCTATGTCGACTCCAGTTGGTGATTCCATTACAGCCGCACGAGTCTATAGGAATTGTGTTGTCACGGTGTGTGGTCGAGATACCACGGCCGATCTTATCGAACTAGGGATGGTAGATTTCAATGTTATCATGGGAATGGATTGGCTTTACTCGTGCTTTGCTAAACTCGACTGCCGAACCAGAATTATGAGACTAGAGTTTCCTAATGAGTCAGTTATTGAGTGGAAAGGGAATGGTGTGGTGCAAAAGGGTAGGTTTATTTCCTACCTTAAGGCCTCGAAGATGATTAAAAAGGGGTGTATTTATTAATTGGTTCGAGTTACGGACACCACTTCGGAAGTGTCTTCCCCCGAGTCCGTCCCAGTCGTGAATGAGTTTCTTGAAGTATTTCTGGACGAGCTTCCAGGGATTCCGCCAGATAGAGAGATCGATTCGGGATTGATGTATTGCCAGATACGCAGCCAATATCTATTCCTCCATACGGAATGGCGCCAGCAGAGTTGAGGGAGTTAAAGGAGCAGTTGAAAGACTTATTAGAGAAGGGGTTCATTCGGCCGAGTGTGTCGTCGTAGGGCGCTCCGGTTCTTTTCGTTAGGAAGAAGGATGGGTCACTTCAGATGTGTATTGATTATCGGCAACTCAACAAAGTCACTATCAAAAACAAGTATCCATTGCCTCAGATAGATAATTTGTTCGACCAATTGCGGGGTGCGAGGTTCTTCACCAAAATTGATTTACGGTCGGGGTATCACCAGCTGAAGATCAGGGAACAGGATATTCTTAAGACCGCCTTCAGAACTCGTTATGGCCATTTTGAGTTTTTGGTAATATCCTTTGGACTGACTAATGCTCCAGCGGCTTTCATGGATCTTATGAATCGGGTTTTCAAACCGTTTCTTGACTCCTTCGTGATTGTTTTTATTGATGACATCCTTGTCTACTCGCGAAGTCGGAAGGATCATGCTAATCACCTCAGGGCTGTTCTACAGACACTTCATCAGCACCAATTATGCCAAGTATTCAAAATGTGAATTTTGATTGGAGTCAGTCACATTTTTGGGTCATGTTGTTTCCAGAGAAGGGATTAAGGTTGATCCCCAGAAAATCACAGAGGTAAAGGATTGGCCTAGACCAACGACCCCGACAGAGATTCGCAGTTTCTTGGGTCTAGCTGGGTATTATCGGAGGTTTGTGGAAGGGTTCTCTACCCTCGACTCCCCATTGACTAAATTGACGTAGAAGGCAACTAATTTCCGATGGTCCGACGCTTGTGAGAAGAGCTTTAAGGAATTGAAATCAACATTGACTTCAGCACCGGTGTTAACTTTTCCAGAAGGCAAGGAGGGATTTGTGGTTTATTGTGATGCTTCAACGGTTCATTTGGGATGTGTGTTAATGCAACACAGGAAGGTTATATCATATGCTTCCAGGCAACTCAAGAAGCACGAGAAGAATTATCCGACGCATGATTTAGAACTCGTGGCAGTTGTGTTTGCATTAAAAATTTGGTGGCATTATTTTTATGGGGTCCATGTGGACGTGTTCTCAGACCACAAGAGTCTCCAATATTTGTTCAAGCAGAAGGAGTTGAATTTAAGGAAGCGGCGATGGTTAGAATTTCTTAAGGATTATGATATGAACATTCTGTACCATCCGGGAAAAGCAAATGTAGTGGCCGACGCTCTCAGTCGGAAGTCTATGGGTAGTCTGGCTCATTTGGAGGAAGATCAGAGGCCGTTGGCTCGAGAGGTTTGTCAATTGGCTAGTCTGGGGGTCTGTCTCTTGACCTCAGACGAGGGGAAAGTCATGGTGCATAATGGGGCAGAATCATCGCTTGTAGCGGAAGCCAAGGAGAAGCAGTTTATTGATCCAACATTGGCGCAGTTGAAGGAGGCAGTTTTGAATGGCAAGATCTCGGCATTTTTGCTTGGGAGCGATGATGGTGTTTTGCGGTGCCAGTGAAGGTTATGTGTTCCCGATGTGGATAATCTTCGGGAGAGGGTGATGGTGGAAGCTCACAATTCCAGGTATTCCATGCACCCAGGATCCACGAAAATGTATCAAGATCTCCGGGAAATTTATTGGTGGAGCGGTATGAAGAGAGGTGTGGCGGACTTTGTATCTAAATGTTCGAATTTCCATCAAGTGAAGGTCGAGCATCAGAGGCCTGGTGGGTTAACTCAGCTTATGGAAATTCCAATGTGGAAATGGGAAATGATCAATATGGATTTAGTGGTAAGGCTACCTCACACTCAGCGTAAGTTTGACTCGATTTGGGTGATAGTGGACCGACTCACGAAATCAGCTCACTTCTTGCCGGTCAAGTCCACTGATACTGTAGAACAGTACGCTCAGTTGTATACCAAGGAAATAGTCAGGCTTCATGGTACTCCAGTTTCTATTATATCAGACCGAGGGGCCTAGTTCACAACTAATTTTTGGAGGAAATTTCAGCAAGGCTTGGGTACTCAGGTAAATCTCAGCAAAGCTTTCCACCCGCAGACTGATGGTCTGGCAGAGCGGACTATTCAGACGCTTGAAGATATATTACAGGCTTGTGTGTTGGACTTCAAGGGTATTTGGGATGATCATTTACCGCTTATTAAATTTGCTTACAATAACATCTTTCACGCTAGTATTCAGATGGCCCCATTTGAGGCATTATACGGAAGGAGGTGTAGATCTCTAATTGGGTGATTCGAGGTCGGTGAAGCAGAGTTGTTAGGGCCAGATATTGTGCACCAGGCATTGGAAAAAGTCAGAGTCATTCGGGAGGGGATGAAAATCGCTCAGAGCCGTCAAAAATCCTATGCGGACGTTCGTCGAAGAGAATTGGAATTCCAAGTTGATGATTGGGTATTCTTGAAAGTATCTCCCATAAAGGGAGTGATGCGGTTTGGCAAGAAAGGGAAATTGAGCCCAAGGTATATCGGGCCATTTCGGATTGCTCAAAGGATAGGGCAAGTGGCTTATAGGTTGGAATTACCCCCTGAATTGTCGTTAGTGCACCCGGTGTTCCACGTGTCCATGTTGAAGAAAGTGGTTAGAGATCCCTCAGCCATCGTGCCAGTTGAGACTATTGAGGTTAATGAAGAATTATCGTATGAAGAGGTTCCGGTTGCTATTCTTGATAGACAAGTTCGTAGATGAAATTTCTTGAGTTAAAGTATTGTGGCGAAGTCAGCATATAGAGGAAGCCACGTGGGAGGCGGAAAATGAGATGAAAGAAATATATCCCCACTTATTTGAACAAGTCTAGTGGTGATGTCAGAACACTCTCCTATAACTCTACCCTCGGTTCGGTGCAAAAGCACCCCATCTTCCCCTAGTGCCTTATTGTTGTAATTTTCCAATGTGTGCTAAAACTGAATCCGTAGTTCTATTTGAGTAGTGTGCAACCCTTGAGGTAAATGAAAGTTTTGTGGAACGTATGTGTTAGGCAGGTGATTGATAGTAGTGTAGGTTGGTAATGATTAATTGAAATGAATATAGTATATTGAGGTGATTGGGTTGAATGAGACTCATTAAAAAGACCAAGTTATGTGTAAATATGTGAATCAAGTGCAAATTTGTGGTATGAGAAGAAAGAACTATGTGTAGTTGACAAAATGATTGAATAATTGCCAATTGTTGAGGTAACAACATTGTGTGTAAGTTGTTGGGTGATTAAAACTGTGTAATGGTGCTTGGATATGTGTTTCGGGGGCTCTCTGACAGGTAGATAGGTCTAATTACATAGGGAACTCTGGCAAAATTTTTCTGAAATATTGAAGTTAGTGAAAATCTGGAAATTTCATGTCACGCTTTCAAAACTAATTGATTTCCAAAACCCTCATTCGAGGACGAATAATTTTTAAGGGGGGGAGGATGTAAAGACCCGTAACATTTTCTCGCTTAAAAATAATTCCTGAATGAGTACCCGAGTTGTTTTTATTGTGGGAATCTTTGAAACAGACCTGATCTGAGTAAAAAGTACCCCGAGACTTAATGAATATAACTTTTCCAGAAAGTAGGTGTTGTGCGACGCACTATGCGATCACACATCGTCTATGCGGACCGCATAATGGTCGCATAGCTAGGCAGAGTACTATCCCATTTGAAGCCAACTATGTGGTCTAGTATGCGATCGCATAACGTGTATGTGGACCGCACAATGGTCGCATACCTGGGCAGTGTGTTTCAAATTTTGGCCCATTTTGAGGGTCATTATGCGGACTGCATGTCAGGAATGCGATCGCATTCCTGACCGCATTCTTGTGTCGGGCCCTATTTTTCTAATTTATTAAACTCGACCCCAGTTCATTTAAAACACCTCTCCCCTTCATTTTTAACCATTTTCTGAAAAAAACCAGAGAGAGGGGAGAGTGGGTTCTTAAGGGAGAAAGCTTCATCATTACCAATTGAATTTTCAAAGTCACTCAGGACTGGAAATTTCGAGTAATCTTCTTCTTCATTCTAACAGGTAAAAATCCCCAAACCCTTTTCATTAATTTTCCGATTTTAAACAAAAGGGGGACTCTCATGAATTAATTCTTGAAAATATAAGTTTATACCTTGCATGCATGTTCATTAATGTCCATAACCTAGTAAGAGGAAGCGGGTTGGGGGTAAGGTTCACAAATGAGGGGTTGGTAATCTAAGGGGGGAGTCATATAGCACTTGATAAATGCTTAAAAAGGGTTCAAATTGTATGCATGGCTCTCGATTCTGAGTTGAACATGTTTAATTGTGAACTAGATTGACGGTACTAGTCGGTCCAGTGATTCGTGAGTAAAGGTTAAAAAGGAATTTCGACCCCACGTATGTATGGCTAACTTTAACCTTCGTAGAATCCTCTTGTTGCGTCTGGGTATTTGGTATGAGTGCCTTGTTTGGAAATACGTGAATTGATTGTTCAAACATGTTGAGGCGTGAGATTCTATTCTCTGATTTTTCTTGGTTGATTGTCATGATACTATGCTGTATGAAGTTGTGAAAGACGTTTGATGTGTAATGAACAAATGATTGATAATGTGCTCAAATGTGGGAATGTGTAAAATAGTTGAAAGCCATGCGTGGAAAGTAATGAATAAGAGTATTGCGAAACAATGTAACTGAATTGGGCGATTGTGGCAACACCGTGTTCATGAAATTACTACTTGATGAGAGTTATGGTGCCTCGGGCCCAAATACATAAATTGTTGATAGGAACTTGTATCCCTTGAAGTGATGATTCTTGTGATGTAATTGTTTGTGGTTGCCGTTATGACTGTGATTGTCAGGTGGGATCGGGTTGCACGCCGCAACACAAAGCAATAAGCTTGATAAGGTGTGAGGAAATAAGGGTGGCCGAGGTAACAAGGGTGGCCGAGGTAATAAGGGTGGCCGAGGCAATAAGGACGAAATGTGATCGTTATCACCATTGAAACGAAAAATCGGGGAAACTCTTGAATATGGAAATGTTGAAAAAGGGGAAAAAGGAGAGATTGTGAAACTTGATGATTTGGTTGTTCTTTTCCACATGCATTGATTGATTGGTTCTATTACTGTTTCTTACTTGTGTATTGTTTGATTGTAGTTGGGATGAAGTTTGTTCATACATACTAGTACTATTCCAAAATACTAACGTCGCTTTTGCCGGGGGCGTTACATTTTCTTATATAAATGTAGGTGGTTCTACAATAGGTAATTCAGCCCACCGTTAGTAGTGCCTCCTCTCCTTTCCGTCAGCTGTTCTGGTGAGCCCCACTTCCTCCCGGGGCCACGTATGGCTCATGTCACCTTAATTTGAGTTTATGGTGTAGTGTAAGGTATAGCCGGGGCCTTGTTGCCGGCAAGTAGTATATATATCTTGTGTACTTGTAGAGGCTCCGTAGACACAATGTGGGGAAAGTATAAATGTATTTTGGTAGTAAGCGTACGGTTTGGAATCGTGGTCCACGTTTCTAATGTTGTCTGTATTTTGTACGTATTTGGTATCATGTGTTAGTAATGATATAAGGTAGAAGTGAATTCATGTTGGAAGTTTATGCTTAAGTTATAAATGGCTATTTTACTTGAATGATGTATATTGAAATCACGGGGTAACGCGGGGGATAGGAAAGGCAAATCAGGTTCGCTTGACTGGGGTCACCCGGTTGAGTGCCGGTCGTGTCCCTCGATTTTTGGGCGTGACATCCCCGCAAGTCACGAATCATAATAAGCCGCTATGGGAAGTCTTATTTAGGGGAACGGGGTCCGATAACGCAAAACGACAGGTTGGGTCGTTACATTCTCCCCCTCTTAAACAATTGTTCGTCCTCGAACGGGTCTAGAATCGTACCTGAAGTGCTGGATAGATGTGGATATCTGCTCTGCATGTCCTTCTAGGACTCCCAAGTCACCTCCTCGACTGGTTGGCCCCTCCACTAGACCTTCACGGCAGAAACTCACTTAGATCTCAACTGGCAGTACTGTCTATCAATAATAGCAACTGGATCCTCCTCGTAGCCCAAATTCTCATCAAACTGAGGAGTGCTGAAATCAACCACATGGGAGAAGTCGGCGTGATATCTCCGGAGCATGGATACATGAAAGACCGGATGAACTCCTGATAAACTGGGAGGTAAATCAAGCTCATAAGCAACCTCTCCGACTCACCTCAACACCTCAAAAGGGCCTATACACCTTGGGCTCAACTTGCCCTTCTTCTCGAATATCATAATGCCCTTCATCGGTGATACCTTCAGCAGAACCTTATCTCCCTCTATAAAGGTTACATCACGCGCCCTCTGATCTGCGTAACTCTTCTGCCTGGACTATGTTGTGCGGAGCCTCTCCTGAATTAACTTTACTCTCTCCAAAGCATCTCTCACTAGATCAGTGCCATATAACTTAGCCTCGCAAGGCTCAAACCTCGATAGGAGAATGATAACGCCGACCATACAAGGCCTCAAATGGAGCCATCTTGATGCTGGACTGATAATTGTTATTGTACGCGAACTTGGCCAAAGGCAAGAACTGGTCCCACTGACCCCCAAAGTCAATCACGCAAGCCCTGAGCATGTCCTCCAATATCTTAACGATACGCTCCGACTGGCCATCAGTCTGAGAGTGAAATGCTGTGTTGAGGTCTATCTAGGTGCCCATCTCACTATGCAATGCTCTCCAGAAGTGCGAGGTGAAATAAGGACCTCGATCTGATATAATGGACACTGGCACACCGCGCAACCGGACTATCTCCCGAATGAAGATCGGGGCTAGCCTCTTAGAAGTGTAAGTAGTAGCCACTGGAATGAAATGCGCCGATTTGGTCAATCGATCCACAATGACCCAAATCGCGTCAACCTTCAACCAAAGTCGAGGTACCTAACCACGAAGTCTATAGTGATGCGCTCCCACTTCCACTCAGGAATGGGCATTTGCTGAAATAGGCCTCCTGGCCTCTGATGCTCGTACTTGACCTGCTGGAAATTAAGGCACCTAGCCACATACTCCACAATGTCTTTCTTTATCCGCCTCCACTAGAAATGCTGCCTCAAATCACAATTCATCTTCGTCGCACCATGATGAATAGAATACCGAGAACTGTGGGCCTCCTCTAGAATCCTCTCCCTCAGGCCATCAACATTAGGAACACACAACCGACCCTAAAGTCTCAGAACACTATCCTCACCCATAGTAACCTCCTTGGCCCTACCCTGGACCACTGTCTCCCGTAGCTCTGCTAAGCACGGATCATCAAGCTGTCGAGCCTAAATCTCCCCCAATTCTGAAGACTGAGCAACCACATGTACAAGAACTCGACGAGGCTCATAAAGGTCTAATCTCACCAGGCGATTGGCCAAGGACTCAATATCCAAGGCTAGAGGTCTCTCCTCTGCTGCAATGTAGGCCAAGCTACCCATACTCTCTGCCTTTCTACTCAAGGCATCCGCTACCACATTTGCCTTGCCCGGATGATAAAGAATGGTGAAATCATAATCCTTCAACAACTCAAGCCATCTGCGCTACCTCAAATTAAGATCCCTCTTCTTGAATAAGTGCTGGAAATTGCAGTGGTCTGTATAAACCTCACAAGATATCCCATACAAGTAGTGCCTCCAAATCTTCAGAGCATGAACAATCGCCGCCAACTCCAAATCGTACACAGGGTAATTCCTTTCATGAACCTTTAGCTAACGCGAAGCATAAGCAATAAATCTCCCGTCCTGCATCAACACACATCCCAACCTAACGTGTGAGGCGTCGCAATACACAATATACATCCCAGAACCGGAAGGAAATGTCAGAACTGGTGTTGAGGTCAATGCTTACTTGAGCTTCTAAAATCTCGTCTCACACTCGTCAGACCATCAAAACGGAGGATTCTTCTGAGTCTATATAGTCAATGGAGCTGCAATAGAAGGGAACTCCTCCACAAATCGGTGATAATAACCTGCTAGGCCCAAGAAGCTCCTGATATCTATAGCTGAAGTAGGACGCGGCCAACTCTGAACTGCCTTAATCTTCTGAGGATCAACCTTGATACCCTCTCTGGATACCACATGCCCCAAGAATGCCACAGAATCTATCAAGAACTCACACTTGGAGAACTTAGCATATAGCTTCTGTTCTCGCAAGATCTGGAGTTCAACTCTCAAATGATGCTCATGCTCACCCAGGCTCCGTGAGTAAATCAAGATGTCATCAATGAAGAAAATGACGAAGGATTCATATACGGCCTGAATACCCTATTCGTCAAGTCCATGAATACTGTTGGGGCATTAGTCAAACCAAAGGACATCACCAGGAACTCATAATGGTCATATGTGGTACGAAATGCAGTCTTCGGAACATCTGAGGCCGGAATCTTCAACTGATGATAACCCGATCTCAAATCAATCGTAGAAAACACACGAGCACCCTGCAACTAGTAAAATAAATCATCGATACGTGGCAGAGGATACTTGTTCTTAATGGTAACCTTATTCAACTGGCGGTAATCAATACACATCCGCATAGAACCATCCTTCTTCTCCACAAATAGGACTGGATCACCCCGTGGCGATACACTCGGCCTGATGAACCTCTTAGCCAAAAACTCCTCAAGTTGTTCCTTTAACTCCTTCAACTCCTTAGGAGCCATACGATACGGGGGAATGGAAATAGGCTGAGTATCTGGAACTAAATCGATGCAGAAATCAATATCTCGATCTGGAGGCATGCCTGGAAGTTCTGAAGGAAACACATCGGCAAACTCTCGAACAACTGGCACTGAATTGATAGTCGGGGACTCGGCGGTGGTGTCCCGCACATAAGCAAGGTAAGCCGAAAAACCCTGCTCGACCATATGCCGAGCCTTCATGAAAGAAATGACCCAGCTGGATGCACTAACTGAAGAACCCCTCCACTCCAGCCTAGGCGACTCAGGCATGGTGAAAGTAAGTATCTTGGCAATGGCAATCCAGCACGGCATGATAAGGAGATATCCAATGCATGCCTAGAATAACCTCAAAATCCACCATGTCGAGCAATAAAAGATCTGCCCTGGTCTCGAACCCACATAATGTGATCACACAAGACCGATAAACCCGGTCTACCACCACATAATCGCCCACAGGAGTGGACACATATATAGGAGAACCTAAGGACTCACGAGGGACATCCAAAAAGGAGCAAATAGGGCTGAAACATATGAATAGGTGGATCTTGGATCAAATAATACTGAAGCCTCTCTACCACATACTGAGATAATACCTATGATCACGACGTCTGAGGCCACTGCATCTGATCTGGCCGGAATAGCATAGAATCTGGCTGGAGCACCTGAAGACTGAGCCCCACCAGAGTGAACAGGAGCTGACTGACCTCCTCATGACTATCCTCCCCGTCTAGGAAGACCCCTGCCACTCTGTCCTCCACCCTTAGGTGGCCGGACTGCTGGTGCTGAACCCATAGGCTGATAACCCTGCTGCACTTCCTCGCCCCGAAACCTGGGACAATCCTCCTCACATGGCTTGAATCCCCACACTCATAACATCTCACAGGTGGCATAGCCTGCTGCCCTGGAGAAGAATCCTGGATAGCTAGAGGATGGTAAGAACCCTCTGGCATGGTACTGAAGTAAGGACTGGAGGATCTCTGATGACTGGAATACCCGCCGGGTGTACTCTGACTAGCTGGAGGGTGGTAAGAGCGCTCGGGCATAACGTTGAGCTGAGGCGTCGCTGGAATAACTCGGGGAGGCGGTGAGGGTGCTGAATATGAAGGCTTGCTGGGCTGACCTGTTAAGCCCCACAGTATTACGGTGATGTTACGCTTCACAGTATTAAGTTACGATAATGTTGCACCCTGAACTATTGTACGTTAAAATTTCATTTTCAGTTAACCTATGTAGACTCGGAGATGAGATCATCTTGACGTTAACGTACTTAGGCTATTTATAGCAAACGATAAATAAGTGTTATGAAGAATAAGAGTGTACACGGATTAAAGAAAACGGATTCGGTAGAAAGTGGTCAATTTGGAATAAAATACGGGTCGAGCGATAATACCCGATATTTATAGACTAGTACCATACAAAGTACCATGGGACCACAATAGTATGATGTATAAAGTATATTAAAAGTGAGTAGTATTTTAAGTAATTTGACTTGATTATGTGAATTATTGGATAATGGGGGAATTAACTACTTAATCAAGTGATTAGTAGATAATTATCCAAATATTTGGATAACAATTTCATCTAAATATGTGGCAGCACATGAATGCACATTGGTGATTATTAAATCATAATGCAAGGTGGCCAAAATGTATGAATTTTGGTGGCAAAGTCTTTAAAGTGGGGCCACCTAAACATTTACTATACCATTCCAAGTCCAAGATACATTTTATAGTTCTTGTCTCTTAGAAATGTTACTAACCATTCCTAGTCCAAGATACACTTTCTTATTCTAGTCTCTTAGAAACGTTATTGTCCCAAATCACAAAAGAGTTTCACCAAGCACATAAGAATCATTGTAGAAATCACTTCTAGCCAAGATTTTCTTGGATGGAAAGGTTATCCAAGAAACGTTATCAAAGAGTACCTTATCCAAATCACAGAAGAAACATCATTTTGGGGATAGAAAGGTTTCGACCAAGATCTTCTTTGGGCAACGTGATTGTATTGAGCTTTTCATACGACTTGTTCGATGATTTGTTACAATTAATGTGTGTTAGAGGAATTGTCTTGAGAATCGGTTTAGGTATGTTAAGGCTAAGCCCTTTCTTCATTTTGGCATAATCACTTAATTACATGTGTTTGATAACGAGATATAAAGAGAATTTCATATTCCGAAATTTGTGTATATTTTCCTAGTCTCGTAAGTTACAATATTTTCCTTATCGAGACTTCATATTCAATTGAGTATTGTCTTTTTCTAGTCAAGAGAGACGAGAGTCTATATATACTTATTAAAGTATTTTCATTACCATCGAGCTATAATCGATGGGCAGGCCCCTATTGGGCAACCTCTGATCAGATGGTAAGTTGTATACCGAACCTACTGTGGTCGAGCGCCTATGAGCGAGCCTAGGTGGTCGAGATACAGAGCCTAGTATGGCCGAGCGCCTATGAGCGAGCCTACTACGGCAGAGAAGTTATATAGTTATATATATATTTACCGAGCCTTATAGGGGCAGACATCTATTTTACTTATTATATTGAGAGAATTGAGTCAGTGTTAGCAGGTAAGCATATCATCAGATTAGCTTTGACTTCAGCTACCTGCAATTATTATATTATCAGTTCAGTTTCAGCTTTCAGTATAATGCCTTACATACTCGGTACATTATTCGTACTGACGTCCCTTTTGCCTGGGGACGTTGCGTTTCATGCCCGAAGGTCCTGATAGACAGGTCGAGAGCCCTCCGAGTAGACTATCAGCTCAGCGGAAGATGTTGGTGCACTCCATTTGCTCCGGAGTTTCTTAATTGGTCAGTATATTTAGGACATGTATTGATTGGTATGGCGAGGCTCAGTCCCGACCTTTATGATACTTATGTACTCTTAGAGGCTTGTAGACAGATGTCATGTATACGAATACTTGTATGGTCTTGTCGGCCTATGTTTAGAGTTTATAAATGATTAAGTTGGCCTCATTAGAACGTATGTCACGAGTATATGATGATGTAATAAGAAAGATACGTTACATTGATACTCGGTTGAATAGGTACTGGGTTCCCGTCGCAGCCCATCAATTTGGGTCGTGTTAAAAGTGGTATCAGAGCAGTTCTATCCTAGGTAGTCTACAAGCCATGTCTAGTAGAGTCTTGTTTATGGGTGTGTCATGCACCACACTTATAAGCAGGAGGCTACATGGAATTTAGGACTGTAACTCTTTCTTCTTACTCTAGATAGTGTGGTAGAGAGCATTTATAAGAATTCAAATTCCGAACCTCTATTCGTAATAGGATGATGCCTACATTCTGAAAGGTGATCGATAAGAGATATAGTTGTGAAAGTGTTGAGTTAGAGGAACTCGATTTTTGCATATTGCTTATGATGAGTAAATGAGAAGTCTTCAGCTGATCATGCGTATACTAAAGGGTGTACGGTTCTTGATAAGGAGTTTTTAGGAAAGAATACCGTGAGCATGTAATGTTTCACCTACTAAATACTCCGACAAAATTAGATAAGTAAATTAATCTTATGGATTTGGTTGAATTTTAGTGTTAATTGTGAATTGTTTTGCCTCGTATATTTATAATTCATTTTTTAAAATTATCTTAATTGCATAATTAGGTGCATCGTTATTATCAAAGAATTATAAATTTATTTATAAATAATTGAATTAAGTAGCAAACAAATGATGATTATTTGAGGTAATGTAGTTTTGATAACTAATTGCTAAAATTAATCATTTTGTTTTTATCTGACAAAACTGTAGATTTAATTAGGAGTATTAAATTAATTGTTTTATTCTTAATTAATCTATAATTAGATAAAATAAAGACAAAATTGATTATTGCATCTTTTAAATTTAATTAGGTTTGATTTTAATTAGATTAATTAGTTTGAAATTAAGCTTAGAATGTTAAAATCGGACCTGGGCCAAGAAGGACCCAGGCCAAATTCTTTATTTGCAATACCCCATCCGACCCAGCCCAACCTTACACCCGGCTTGCCTTAGCCCCTGAACAAAACGACGTCGTTTAAGTTATGGACGATCCACACCGTTGATCTTCTCTGATCAAACGGTTGAGAACCCCCCACCCTTTTAATATTTAACTGTCCAAACCCCATCCCACCCCCTCATTTCACCGAAGCCTCACACCCCCCCTGTCCGTCTCTCTCACTCCTCTCTAAACACCAAACCCTAGCTGCCGCCCTCCGCCTGCCGGAAATCGCCTCCGGCGGAGCCTTTCCAAACTAGCCCAAACTTTTACCAGGCAATCACCATCGTCTCTCTATCACATCCCGTTGTTAGTTTCCGCCAAAATCCAATCGATTTGCGTCAAATTCAGATCTAAGAAACCTGAAACCCTAAAAACCCCATGTCCAGCCGATTCAAGAACAACTAATGGTTCAAAGCTATATTAGTCAATAGCTCTTGATGAGAACCCCGCCGGAATCCGTCAACACCCCGCGGGTATCCCTTCCTCTCCCTTTTTTCTTTTCTGACATTTCTTCGTTTAAGAAAATGAAATCGTATGCCTCACTGTTTTGATACATGTGTTTATGTTGTATTGTTCTCATCTAGTATTTGTTTGTTTTTTATTTAGTTTAGATCTTTAAAAATCCTGAGTCGATTTTATAATAACCATTTTAGATTTATATCTTAGCCGATTAGTTTGAAGTCGTTGGTTTGAGATTGGTTTTGTTGAATATCTTCTTTTCTTGGCCTGTTTAGTTCTAAATATGCATGCGTACCTAATTTGTGCCTTATTGTCTAAGTTGTTCACTGGTTGGAGATTCTTATTTCTTCCCGGACTGTTTTCCCCCCTCTTTCCCCATTTTTCCTCAACTATTAAGTCTCTTGTTTTAAGGATTGATTACTGATTTGGTTTAGGAGTTCATGAACTTTTTTGTTTAAATAACATGTTGTTGGTTTAATTGAATTGTTAGCTTTGTTTGTTGAATAGGCGTGCCTATACTAATTATACTTTATGTCTTTTTTATTTTCTTTTGGTCTCAACTTTAGTTTCAATCGATTATTAATTGATCAAGTAATAGTTTAATTAGGTAATGAAGAGACAATTATACGCGACTAATTAAGTGTAAATTTGAACTAAGTAATAATACAATTGACCTAAGTATAAGAAGTTCAACCTAATTAATCTAAAGTAATTAATTAACCTGAAACTAATCAACCAATTAGGCTAAGACTCAGTTCTAAAATAGTGTTTGGTCAGGGTTTAACCTAGACTTATCAAGACTAATTTAGTTAACAATAATTTCCCATAATCACTTGTATAACAGATTAACCTAGTCTAATAGTCTCTTAAACAACTAACTAAGTCCTAAAATCTGCCTAAGGTAATTAGTTTAAGACTAATTGACTAAAACAAATCATTTAACCTAGGCTTAATAATTAGCCAACACCTAATCAACCTCTTAAAACAGTTTAGATTAAGCCTCTTAATTAATCAAGTCTAACAACCTAGTTGTTTCTATCAATTGATCTAAGGCAAACTAGTTAGGACCTGTTGTGCATTTGAGTTAACTAAGTTCAAAATAATTTCACCTGTAAATAATTTCAACTCCCTTGACCTAGAAGTTAACATAGCTAACCTCTTAAGTAGTTAACTAAAAAATTTGTCCAAAGATAATTAGCTTAGGATTAATTAGCTAAAACAAATTAGTTAATCTGGGCTTAATAATTGGTTAAGCCTCTGATTTTAGGTGACCAATTTGAATTACTTAACTAAGGAATTAAATTGATTGGCCTACTTTATTTAATTAACTTAAACATGGATAATTAGTATGAAAACTATCTTTAGGAATTTAATCATTTAACCTTTAATTAGTTAATCTAACCTTGGTTAAAGAACAACTAGTAGTCACCTATGGAACCTAACTAGTGTTAGTTAACTATAGTTAAACAATAACCCAAGCAAGTTTAACCCTGGTTACCTAATGATAATTTCAGAGACCTCAAGGGGTATATTAGGTATTGTAGGTTAAGAAATCAGATTTTTAAGGGTTGTTTAGGTCATTTCATGGGCTGGAAGTTTCTAGAACAGGGGGGAGTTGTCCCAAAGGATAAGGGTGACAGCTGCCATATGTACTATTTCAGCTTTTGAAATGGGAATATACCATAGGATAATAGCCCATTCCCAAATAGTCTATAAATAGACCCCCTTTCCTTTAGACTAAAAAAGGAGATTTTTTGGACACTCTGAAAATTCACTCTACAATTGCTTTTTACTGAACACTGGAAAACAAATCAGAATAGTTCTTTATTCAAAATGTCTAAAACAAATCAGTAGAAAGGAATTTGTTTTCTCAAAAACTCTTGAAGGTTTTCTGGGGGTCTTCGCAGTGGGTGGTTTTCTTTGATCTGCTTCTGATTTTTTCTGAAATTCCTTTGGTTTGGGTTGTGGAGCTGGGGTTAGTTTCTGGTTGTTGCTGGGTTTGTGATTTGTGCTGCTTACATTGCTGCTGAATCTGTCTCCGCTTAGCTGTTTTACTGTCTGCCTGACCTTTATTTGGTCAGGATCTTTGTTATTTTCTCTTCGAAAAGAGGTATGTAACAATGAACTTAAATGAAATTGTTATACTCAGAATTTGTTGTTAGTTTGATGCTAAATGTTTGATTCTTGTTATGTTTTTTGAGATTATGCCAAAGCTGAATCTCCTTCTTTGTTCTTGGTCTATGAATCTGAAGTAATATTTAGTTGATAAGATGTTAAGGAATCTGAATATATGTTGTAATATCTAAATCCTTAGAATTATTCTGTTTTGATTTTAAGTTGGTTAAAAATGTATTGAGTATCATGGTATATCAGTTTTATGTTAGTCCATTAGTGGAATAATCTGCACTTGGATGTTGAATCTGACCTCTTCTATGGTCAGGTTCTCTCTATAAGTGTGTAGAAAATATGCTTTCAATTGGGTCTCTTTGGTCAATAAAAAGATTCAACAAGCAAGTCTCTAGATGGTTTAGGATATTGGCATTAGGGTAGATGAATATGACTTCTTAATAGTCAAATTCACCCCTTAGTGGTGCACAAACATTAGTATGGTTGGCTGAAGTTTACCCTTTTAAAGGGTATGAAATATGTAATAAGAAAGGCATTAGAGTGAGGAATCTGGACCTTTGAATGGTCAGATTCATCCTCTAAAATGCCTAAATAAGCAAGTTTCTATATAGTTTGAAATTATGTCAGTATTAGCACTAGGGTAGATGAATCTGACTTTTAAATAGTCAAATTCACCCCCTTGGTAGTGCATAACCAGTAGCCTAGGGTGCTAGAAATCACCCTTACGGATATGGAGTGGGTAATTAAAAGGCCCCTTAGAGAAAAGGATCTGAATCCCTCAATATGATGAGATTTATTCTCACAAAATGCTTAAATAATCAAGTTAAGGAATTAATACGGACTAAAGGTCCCAAGTATAAAAATGACGAGTCCAGAGGTGAATTGATCCTTTTATGATCACATTCACCCTGAGAAAGTGCATAAATAATTCTGCCAGGAAATATGGTTTGAACACAAGCATTATAAGAATTAAAATTGACCCTTCCATGGTCAGTTTGGTTTTGGGTAGTTGCATAACACTCAATCAATTGGGTTGTTTACAGATTCCGAGGGAAGGCACAAGTGTATGGCCTTAAAGGAATTCAAGTTAGGCAAATTAGCCAAAATTTCTTTTTTTAGTCTTTCCATTTTTTCTGAAAAGTGTATTTAGATGGCAGTAGCTTATATTCATTTTCAGAATTATTGTAATTAAAGACTGGACTGTATATATTTAAATTCTGTTTTACTATTCATTTTTTCTGAAGAGTAGGCTGTTTTATTAGTGGATTTATAATCCAATCCCTGTATTTTTCTAAAATAGCGTGACAACAGTAGGAAGTTGAGTGTATATCTAAGCTGACATGTATAGGATTTTTATAACACGCTGATTTGAAAAATGGCTATCATGATTAGAGTTGCCATCAATGTAAGGTAGAAGCAGGCCTAATTCAATTCGCACCTAGTGAACTTTCTGAAATCAACAAATGCAACATATTCTTTACAAAGGAATTTCAATTCCAGTGACATAAAAGAAACTATAGAATAGACCTAGACTACAAAATTCAAACACCAACTATTCACTTTTGACAACCTGCATCCTTGAAAACAACAAGAGCAGATGGTCTCTCTAAATTATACAGAGCTCACTATAGCCTGAATAAACTCAAAGGAGTCTAAGACTAATAGCATTTAGAATGCCACCCCGATAATAGAATGAGGGTATAATTGTGATAGATAAAAGATGATGTCTGGGACTTTGATTGAGTAAGGATTCAACGAAGAAAAGAAACGGATCTTATGAATTGGACAGGATCAAGTACCCACGCAAGGTGAATCGCATTGGTATGGTATGAGGTACGGTTATGAAAGCAGGGTATCGCCCCGGGTGGATCAATCTAATCATTTTAGACGTTCCGCGATAAAACGTGAATCCTAGTAGCAATATTACATAAAAGGTTAAGTTATCATTTTAGATCAATATTGAGGTGAATCAAAAATAGACGGACAAAAGTCACAAAGTATGAGATGAGAATAGGCTATCATTCTAAAGATGAGCGGTGATGAAGGAGAATTAAAGGATATAAATTTATACATATGGAATAAGCAACGAGAGTAAGCAGGGATTTGGTAACAGGCCTCATCAACGACAAATTAAAGTAAGAGTTATAGCAATAAATTCATACGGATGGCTAAACGGACATATGCGATTAGATATGGCAATATTCATGAATTCAACAAAGTACCACGTGAAGAACTTCAGTATACTCATATATACCCAAAGGGACATCTTATCAAGCTCTAGATATGAAGCCTAGAGATTGGGCACACTTACAAGGTCAAAATTGTACAAGTTGCATGATGAAAGGTAGCAACAATTACGAGATTGGAAGGATTCCGACTACAAGTTGTGATGTGAGAAGGGGACCTAAAGGGGAAATGCCCTGGACTTTGGAATTATTCACATAAGAGACTCCTAGATAGCAAGGGAAGTTCCAAAGTATTCAGAAAATATAAGTTATGAAAATGATAAGTGCATAAGTCAATATTCGAGGACGAATGTTCCAAAGGGGGGAATAATGTTACGCCCCACAGTATTACGGTGATGTCACGCTTCGCAGTATTAAGTTACGATAATGTTGCACCCTGAACTAGTGTACGTTAAAATTTCATTTTCAGTTAACCGATGTAGACTCGAAAATGAGATCATCTTGACGTTAACGTACTTACGCTATTTATAGCAAACAATAAATAAGTGTTATGAAGAATAAGAGGGTACACGAATTAAAGAAAATGGATTCCGTTGAAAGTGGTCAATTCGGAATAAAATACGGTTCGAGCGATAATACTCGATATTTATGGACTAGTACCATACAAGGTACCATGGGACCACGATAGTATGATGTATAAAGTATATTAAAAGTGAGTAGTATTTTAAGTAATTTTATTTGATTATGTGAATTATTGGATAATGGGGGAATTAACTAGTTAATCAAGTGATTAGTAGATAATTATCCAAATATTTGGATAACAATTTCATCTAAATATGTGGCAGCACATCAATGCACATTGGTGATTATTAACCCATAATGCAAGGTGGCCAAATTGTATGAATTTTGGTGGCAAAGTCTTCAAAGTGGGGCCACCTAAACATTTACTATACCATTCCAAGTCCAAGATACATTTTATAGTTCTCGTCTCTTAGAAATCTGCTTCCTCATCTGCGCTCATCAAGCCAACCTTGCTCTTTGGGAGGTGAAACATCGGTTGAAGCAGACATTTCGAAATGATAGCATTGAAGATATATTTATATATATACACGGTTAGACTAACTGGTTTGGCCACTACATTTTATGAAAAAGGTAGAGATGAATCCCCAAGAGCAGAAAGATCAAAAGGAAGTAGGCTCTTAGATAGGGCATTCCCGTTTAACCCCTGGCTTACCTAAACCGGTGTTAGCATGTTAGCACGAGAGTGAATCTCGCATAGAATCCATAAATGAAGAAAGCATCTCAATTGGAGCCAATTCCTACTCCTTCAGAGTCTTCTGTGGAGCTTTCTTCTCTGATGCAATTTCGAGTGGAAGAACTTCTGACTTTCATCAATCATAACTCAATTCCCGTCTTCTCCAGTGGGAATTCTGATCCTGAATAGCTAAATAGTTTCAGTGATGATGCCCATGCCTAGTCCCAGTAGCTTCTCTTTCAGCTTCTTAACCGCGTAGGGCCTTTGGAGAAGCAAGTAATCCATTTCTATCACTTTCCTCAGGTATTAAGGCTCATGCCTTTCTTGTGTCATGAGCTTTTTCCATTCTCTTTCTTTTTTTAAGGATTGGAATGGAATCTTACTTGCTATATCTCCGCGACCTTGCAGGGCTGAACGAGCCCTGCTTCTCCCTTCCCCCTCTCCCCGTTCCTACCGTCCAAAACAGGCCTATGGAGTATAGCCAAGTGGTAAGGCATCGGTTTTTGGTAAGAACTAGTAGAAATAAAGGAATTAAAAAAAAAGAAGGCAGCATTGACATGGGGCTACCCCTACCCTAAGATAAGACGGTTCCCGCCCTCAGGTCAGGGAATAGAGCTAACTGCATCGGATAAAATAGTAATTCCTAGTCCGAATCCTCGACCTGAAAGCTACTTTCTCAACAAGCTCTAGCTCTAGGGCTTTGTAAAAACTCTCTTCTTTATCATATGATACGAGGCATCCAAATCTGCATTTCCATCCCCTTATAAACCCGATGAGACATTCGTCTCGGTCGAACCAAACTCTCGAACCCGTCCAGAAGTTAAGGATGCAACTTACGATTTAATCGGTTAAAAAAAAGGTTTAGCCATAAAGATTCCGGTTAAAGAGAGTTCTAACGTGAGGAGCGACGGCAGTCTACCAACCCTTTTCAAGTCGGGAATGCCGTTGGTGGAGCATAATCAGACTCTGCCCTAAACTCTTCGGGCAAAATCACTGACCATTCCTAGTCCAAGATACACTTTCTTATTCTAGTCTCTTAGAAACGTTATCTTCCCAAATCACAAAAGAGTTTCACCAAGCACATGAGAATCATTGTAGAAATCAATTATGGCCAAGATTTTCTTGGATGGAAAGGTTATCCAAGAAATGTTATCAGAGAGTACCTTATCCAAATCACAGAAGAAAGATCATTTTGGGGATGGAAAGGTTTTGACCAAGATCTTCTTTGGGCAACGTGATTGTATTGAGCTTTTCATACGACTTGTTCGATGATTTGTTACAATTAACGCGTGTTAGAGGAATTGTCAAGAGAATCGGTTCAGGTATGTTAAGGCTAAGCCCTTTCTTCATTTTGGCATGATCACGTAATTACATGTGTTTGATAACGAGATATAAAGAGAAATTCATATTTCGGAATTTGTGTATATTTTCCTAGTCTCGTAAGTTACAATATTTTCCTTATCGAGACTTCATATTTAATTAAGTATTGTCTTCTTCCAGTCAAGAGAGCAGAGAGTCTATGTATACATTATTAAAGTATTTTCATTACCATCGAGCTATAATCGATGGGCAGGCCCCTATCGGGCAACCTCTGATCAGATGGTAAGTTATATACCGAACCTACTGTGGCTGAGCTCCTATGAGCGAGCCCAGTTGGTCGAGATACAGATCCTAGAATGGTCGAGCGCCTATGAGCGAGCCTACTACGGCAGAGAAAATATATAGTTATATATAGTTATATATTTTACCGAGCCTTATATGGCCGGATAGCTATTTTACTTATTATATCGAGAGAATTGAGTAAGTATCAGCAGGTAAGCATATCATCAGATTATCTTTGACTTCAGCTACCTGCAATTATTATATTATCAGTTCAGTTTCAGCTTTTAGTATAATTCCCTACATACTCGGTACATTATTCGTACTGGCGTCCCTTTTGCCTGGGGACGCTGCGTTTCATGCCCGCAGGTCTTGATAGACAGGTCGAGAGCCCTCCGAGTAGGCTATCAGCTCAGCGGAAGATGTTGGTGCGCTCCATTTGCTCCGGAGTTGCTTAATTGGTCAGTATATTTAGGACATGTATTGATTGGTAAAGCGGGGCTCAACCCCGACCTTTATGATACCTATGTACTCGTAGAGGCTTGTAGACAGATGTCATGTATACGAATACTTGTATGGCATTGTCGTCCTATGTTTAGAGTTTATAAATGATTAAGTTGGCCTCATTAGGCCCGTATGTCACAAGTATATGATGATGTAATAAGAAAGAAACGTTACGTTGGTACTCAGTTGGATAGGTACCGGGTGCCCGTCGTGGCCCATCAATTTGGGTCGTGACATGACCACCCCCAAACTGACCCCTGTTCCCTTGACGGGATTTAATTGTTTAATTGATGTTCCCTTGTCGTGATTTAATTGTTTAATTGATGTTCCCTCACCGGGATTTCTATTTCTATTCTGTTTACTCCCTTGCCTTTTGTTTGTGATTGCTGTTTGGGTGAGGAAGAGTGTTAAAGCACGAAGGGTGATGATGTGCACTTTTTTTGGTGAGTATGAGAGTAAAGCACGAAGGGTGATGCCGTGCACTTGTCTTGGTGGGAATGAGAGTAAAGCATGAAGGGTGATGTCGTGCATTGTTTTATATTGTCTCCCTTGCTGGGATGTTAGGATTACTGTTATTGTTCCCGTGCCGGGATTCCTATTTCTATTCTGTTTATTCTCTTGCCCATTGTTTGTGATTGCAGTTTGGGTGAGGAAGATTGTTAAAGAAAGAAGGGTGATGCCGTGAACTATTCGCTATTGTGAGGAAGAGTGTAAAGCACGAAGGGTGATGTTGTGCCGTACGATGTACCATTCCGTACCGATATTTATTGATTATACTGTGAGGAAAGAGAGTAAAAGCACGAAGGGTGATGCCGTGCCATGATTTACATTGATTACATTATACATTTCATAGTGAGGACGAGAGTAAAAGCACGAAGGGTGATGTCGTGCAAGCTTGTGATATCTGGTCCTTATTGATATTCTGACTTTGTTGTTCCTTTCTTTGTTTAAGATTTATTATATGAAACTGTTATCTCCCCACAGCATGTTCCCCTTCCCTTATTGATGGATTACTTCCTGTATTTCTTTTCCGTTGTTTATATGTATATATTCGAACCGCACAGTTACAGTTGGTTGTCGTGTCTTAGCCTCGTCGCTAATTCGCCGAGGTTAGGCTCGGCACTTACTCAGTACATTGGGTCGGTTGTACTGATTCTACACATGCACTTCTTTATGTTGTGCAGATTACGCAGTCGGACCCGGAGGACATCATTAGTGGGAGTGTCTTCCAGCTTATCCTAGAGTCTTCAAGGTATACCCGCTGGCGTTCGTGGGCCTTGGCGTCTCTTCCATCCCTTCGTCTTCACTTCTGTCTTGTTTTTCCTCTAGTTTCAGAGACAGCTATGTATTCTCTTTTCAGACTTGTATTTAGCACTCTTACAGACAGTTCGTGAGTTTGTGACTCCAGGTTTTGGGAAAGTTTACGCGTTGTTGTATTATGTTGTCCTTATTTAGCTTGAAACCATATTTATTTCTGCTGTTAAATTGTGAACCGTTTAGTTTATCCCATTAAATTAATGTTAATATGCTAGTTATCCATACACGTTGGCTTGTCTAGCGGGTTCAACGTTAGACGCCATCACGGCCCGATGGTGGGATTTCGGGGCGTGACAGGTTAGTATCAGAGCACTGGGTTTCTTAGGTCTCACAACTCACGGACAACTTGGTAGAATCTGAGGGATCGGTGCGGAGACGTCTGTATTTATCCCCAGAGGCTGCAAAGTTAGGATGACTCCACATTTCTTTTCATCTTTGTCGTGTGATATGAATTCTGAGTACTGATTAAGTTTCTATTCTATTCTCTCGCAGATGGCGAGGACGCGTGCTTAACTTGGTTCTGCTCAGCAGCCTGACACTCCTCCTATTGCTCCTACTCGGGGTCGAGGTTGAGGACGAGGCTGTGCTAGAGGCCGAGGCCGGGGCCGGGCTCAGCCTAGAGCAGCAACCCTAGTGGAGGACCCTCAGGTCGAGTCTGACGAGGAGGTCCCAGTTCCGGCAGTCCCAGTTGGACCAACTCAGGTCCCAGAGGGGTTCATAGGTACCCCAGTGCTTCAGGACGCCCTTGTCCGTCTAGTCGGACTCATGGAGAGTGTAGTACAGGAGGGTCCTCTTCCTACAGCACCAGCCGTCTCTCAGGCTGGGGGAGGTGCCCAGACTCCTGTCGCCCGCGTGCCAGAGCAGCTAGCTCCACAGTTACAGACTCTGGCACCTCAGCCAGCCGGAGTAGCTCAGCCGGGTATTGCAACACCGGTAGCAGAGGGAGCAGCTATGTCAACAGATGCTTTGTGGAGACTGGACAGGTTCACTAAGTTATTCACTGCTACGTTTACTGGTTCATCGTCAGAGGACCCCCAGGATTATTTGGACAGCTGCCATGAGGTTCTCTGGAACATGGGCATAGTGGAGTCCAACGGAGTTGACTTTGCTACTTTTCGGTTATCTGGCGCATCCAAGAGTTGGTGGAGAGACTATTGCTTGGCGAGACCAGCTGGATATACACCTTTGACTTGGACTCAGTTCTCAGAGGTATTTTTGGGGAAGTTCCTTCCCATTACTCAGAGAGAGGACCTTCAGAGGCAGTTTGAGCATCTCCAGCAGGGATCCATGTCAGTCACTCAGTACGAGACAAGGTTCATCACTCTAGCCCGACATGCTCTTATGATACTTCCCACTGATCAGGAGAGGGTTGGGAGATTTATTGAGGGATTGGCCCGGCCTATCAGACTTCAGATGGCTATAGAGTCAGGTACCGATATATCGTTCCAGGATGTGGCCAATGTGGCCAGGAGGATTGAGATGATTATGTCACAGGGTGGTGGTCAGGGGGCTGACAAGAGGCCCCGTCATTTCGGTCGTTTCAGTGGAGCCTCATCTAGGGGAAGGGATTCTTCAGGAAGAAGTCATCCTCCCATACCCTTCCAGTCAGCTCTCCAGGTTTCCCATGGTACTTCAGGTGGTCGTGGTTATCAGACGCACTATTCTGATCAGCAGCCTTATAGTGCGCCACCAGCTCCCATCAGTGCATCACCGCATCAGAGTTTCTGGGGTGGTCATTCAGGTCGACAGGGTCAGATTCGGTTCCCTCAACAGCCGAGGTCTTGTTACACTTGTGGCGATCCGGGTTACCTTGCCAGGTTTTTCCCTCGAGCATCAGGTAGTTCATAGCATCAGGGTTCTCGTGCCATGGTACAGGCACCAGGTGTTCCACAGCCTACCCAGCCAGCTAGAGGTGAGGGTAGAGGTGCTAGAGGTGGAGGTGGAGGTCATAGAGGTGGAGCTCAGGCCACCAGAGGTGGAGGCCAGCCAGCATCCAGCCGTCCCAGAGATGCGGTTCAGGGTGCTGGGGCCCAGCCCCAATGTTATGCTTTCCCAGCCAGGCCAGAGGTCGAGGCTTCAGATGCAGTCATTACAGGTATTATTCGGGTCTGTGGTAGAGATGCTTCAGTGTTATTTGATCCAGGGTCTACGTATTCGTATGTGTCCTCTTATTTTGCACCATACCTGGTCATGCCTAGTGATCCACTGAGTGTTCCTGTTTATGTATCTACACCGGTGGGTGATTCTATCGTGTCGAGTCCATCGTTCTTGTGTTGTGGTGATTGGGGGTCTTGAAACCCGTGTTGATTTGTTGCTTTTAGGTATGGTCGAATTTGATGTTATATTGAGGATGGACTGGTTATCCCCATATCATGCTATCTTGGATTGTCATTCCAAGAAGGTGACCTTAGCCTTGCTGGATTTGCCCCGTTTGGAGTGGAGAGGGACTCCCGGTCATTCTACCCGCAGTGTTATATCGTACGTGAAGGCTCGACGTATGGTCGAGAAGGGGTGTTTGGCTTATTTGGCTTATGTGCGTGATTCCAGTGTTGAGGTTCCCTCTATTGATTCGGTACCCGTGGTTCGTGAGTTTCCTGAGGTCTTCCCTTCAGACCTGCCGGGGATGCCACCCGACAGGGACATTGATTTCTGCATTGATCTGGCTCTGGGCACCCAGCCCATTTCTACTCCGCCGAATCGCATGGCCCGCCAGAGTTGAAAGAGTTGAAGGAACAGTTCCAAGATTTGCTTGGGAAGGGTTTCATTAGGCCCAACGTTTCTCCTTGGGGTGCTTCAGTATTGTTTGTGAAGAAAAAGGATGGTTCAATGAGGGTGTGCATTGATTACCGGCAATTGAACAAGGATACAGTCAAGAATAAATATCCCTTACCGAGGATTGATGATTTGTTCGATCAGCTTCAGGGTGCCAAGGTATTTTCAAAGATAGACTTGAGATCTGGCTACCATCAGTTGAGGATTAGGGCATCCGATGTCCCTAAGACAGCTTTCCGCACTCGGTACGGGCATTACGAGTTTTTGGTCATGTCATTTGGGTTGACAAATGCCCCAGCATCTTTTATGGATTTGATGAACCGAGTGTTCAGGCCTTATTTGAACTCTTTCTTGATAGTATTCATTGATGATATATTTATATACACCCGCAGCCAGGAGGAGCATGAGCAGCATCTCAGAGTGGTTCTTCAAAATCTGAAGGATAGCCAGCTATATGCAAAGTTTTCGAAGTGTGAGTTCTGGTTGAGTTCAGTTGCATTCCGAGGTCATGTCGTATCAGCAACTGATATTCAGGTTGACCCGAAGAAGATTGAGGCAGTCAAGAACTGGCCTAGACCAGCATCAGCCACAGAGATTCGGAGTTTCTTGGGATTGGCAGGCTACTATCGTCGGTTCGTGGAGGGGTTCTCATCTATTGCAGCCCCGATGACCAGGTTGACCCAGAAGGGTGCCCAGTTCAGATGGTCGGACGAGTGTGAGGCGAGCTTTCAGAGGCTCAAGACAGCTCTGACTACGGCGCTGATATTGGTTTTGCCCACAGATTCAGGGCCTTATACAGTCTATTGCGATCCTTCCCGTATTGGGCTTGGTGCAGTGTTGATGCAGGATGGCAAGGTCATTGCTTATGCTTCGAGGCAGTTGAAGATTCATGAGAAGAACTATCCAGTGCATGATTTGGAGTTGGCAGCCATTGTCCACGCATTGAAGATTTGGAGGCACTATCTATATGGCATGGCGTGTGAGGTGTTCACGGATGATAAGAGTCTTCAGTAATTGTTCAAGAAAAAGGAGTTGAATTTGAGGCAGAGGAGGTGGTTGGAATTGTTGAAGGATTATGATATTACCATCTTATATCACCCGGGGAAGGCCAATGTGGTGGCAGATGCCTTGAGTAGGAAGTCAGCTAGTATGGGCAGTCTTGCTTTTATTCTGGTCAGTCAGAGGCGACTTGCTTTGGATGTTCAGGCTTTGGCCAATCTATTCGAGAGGGTGGACATTTCTGAGCCTAGTTGAGTGTTGGCTTGTACGGTCGCTCGTTCTTCATTATTGGAGCGTATCCTTGATCGGCAATTTGATGATCCCCATTTGTGTGTCCTTAGAGACACGGTGCAGCGCGGAGGCGCCAAGCAGGTGACCTTAGATGATGATGGTGTTTTGAGATTGCAGGGGCGATTTTGTGCACCCAATGTTGATGGGATTCGAGAGTTGATTTTAGAGAAGGCCCATAGTTCCCGATACTCTATTCATCCGGGCGCCGCGAAAATGTATCAGTATTTGTGGCAGCATTATTGGTGGCGTAGAATGAAGAAGGATATTGTGGCATATGTGGCACGGTGTTTGAATTATCAACAGGTTAAGTATGAGCATCAGAGGCCCAGTGGGTTATTTTAGAGGATTGAGCTTCCCGAGTGGAAGTGGGAGAGGGTCACTATGGACTTCGTTACTGGACTTCCGTTGACTCGGAAGAAGTTTGATGCAGTATGGGCCATTGTTGATAGGCTGACCAAGTCAGCGCATTTCATTCCTGTGGCAGTATCCTATTCATCCGAGAGGTTAGCTGAGATCTATGTCCGGGAGATTGTCCGCCTTCATGGTGTGCCGGTATCTATCATTTCGGACCCAGGGCACGCAGTTTACCTCGCGTTTCTGGAGGGCAGTTCAGCGAGAGTTAGGTACCCAGGTTGAGTTGAGTACAGCATTTCATCCTCAGACGGATGGACAGTCCGAGCGGACTATTAAGATATTGGAGGATATGCTCCGAGCTTGTGTTGTTGACTTTGGAGGATCATGGGATCAGTTCTTGCCTTTAGCACAGTTTGCCTACAACAACAGCTACCAGCCGAGTATCCAGATGGTTCCTTATGAGGCTTTATATGGTAGGCGGTGTCCATCTCCGATTGGATGGTTTGAGCCAGGAGAGGCTCGATTGTTGAGTACTGATTTGGTTCAGGAGGCCTTGGACAAGGTCAGGATCATTCAGGATAGGCTTCGTACAGCTCAGTTCAGGCAAAAGAGTTATGCAGATCGCAAGGTTCGAGATGTGGCTTTTATGGTTGGTGAGCGAGTATTGCTCCGAGTGTCGCCTATGAAAGGCGTGATGAGATTTGGGAAGAAGGGCAAGCTTAGCCCTAGGTTCATTGGCCCGTTTGAGATTCTTAATCGAGTGGGAGAGGTGGCCTATAGGCTTCCATTGCCACCTAGCTTATCAGTCGTACATCCAGTTTTTCATGTGTCCATGCTTCGGAGGTATCACGGCGATCCAGCCCACGTGTTAGATTTCAGCACTGTCCAGTTGGACAAGGACTTATCTTATGAGGAGGAGCCGGTAGCTATTCTAGACCGGCAGGTTCGTCAGTTGAGATCCAAGAGTTTCCCTTCTGTTCGTGTTCAGTGGAGAGGTCAGCCTCCTGAGGCATCAATCTAGGAGTCCGAGTCCGATATGCGGAGCCGTTACCCTCATTTATTTCCCGACTCAGGTACTTCCTTCTTTTGTCCCTTCGAGCACGAACGGTTGTTTTAGAGGTGGAGAATGTGACAACCCAAAGGGGTCATCATCTATTTTATTACCCATTCCGTACTTTCGAGGCCTTGAAAACATCATCTAAAGTTGCCTCGATTTACGTGCGCAATCCGGGCGCGTAGCCAGACAACTTAAATGTGAAATTTTGTGAAAATTGCTAAGTTTTGATATTAGAATGAATAAATTTGACTTCGGTCAACGTTTTGGGTAAACGGACCCGGACCCGTGATTAGACAGTCCCGGAGGGTCCGTAGGAAAATATGGGACTTAGACGTATGCCTGGAATCAAATTTCGAGGTCCCAAGCCCGAGAAATAATTTTTTGAGTAAAATTGTTTTCTGAAAATGTTTAAGGAAATTGGAAATGAAATCTGATTAGAAAGTGATGGTATCGGGCCCGTATTTTGGTTCCGGCGCCCGGTACAGGTCTTATATATGGTTTAAGTCCTTTCTGTAAAGTTTGGTTTAAAACAGATTTCGTTTGACGTGTTTTCGAACTTAAAATGGAAAATTTGATGTTTTATGAAATTTGATAGAATTCATGGATTTTGAGGCTTAATTCGATGAATATGATGTTATTTTGGCGATTTGATCGCACGGACAAGTTCATAGGATGTTTTTGAGGTAGTGTGTATATTTGGTTTGGAGCCCCGAGGGATCGGGTGAGTTTTGGATAGGCTACGAATTGCATTTTTGAACTTGGAAATTTGCTGGTGTAACTGATCTGCAGGCTTCGCATTTGCGAAGCCAGCATCACAAATGCAAGCTCGCAAATGCGAAGATGCCCTTACTGGCCAGGGATCGCAAATGCGACCATATGGTTGCGAGTATGGAACCTTCGCAAATGCGACATTTTTGGTCGCAAATGCGAACTATACATCGCAATTACCATGTCAGGGGTGTTCGCAATTGCGAACCCCAGTTCGCAATTCCCGTGCCAACCAGTGGCCTGCAGTGCACTTAAACCAAATTTTGACTCCATTTTTCATATTTTCTCAAACTCAAACACACTTAGGCGATTTTTCCAAGAACAAGACTTCTTCCAAATCATTTGTAAGTTGGTTTTTACTCAATTCTTTCAATCATTAACATCATTTAACATGTTTTCAACTTAAAATCAAAGATTTCCATGGGTGAAAATTGGGTGTTTTGGGTAGAACTTAGGTTTTTCTAAAATTGGGGTTTGAGTGGGTGATTGAACTCCGATTTGAGAGAATTTTATATGGCTAGACTCGTGAGAGTATGAGGGTTCTGAAAATGTAAAATTTATCCGACTCCAAGATGCTGGCCTGAGGGGCATTTTGGTCATTTTACCTAATTTTGCACCGTAACTTTGAATTAAATAGTAGAACCAGTTGTTTGAGATGTTATTTACAATATGAAATTGATTTTAATAGATTTGGGCTATTTGGAGTCGGATACTCATGGCAAACGTGTGGTTCCGAGTTGATTTTTGAGCCGGTTCGAGGTAAGTGTTTGGTCTAACCTTAGCTTGAGGGAATAGGAGTTGAGTCTTGTTTGCTACTTGCTAATTGTAGAGTACGATGTATAGGCATGGTGACAAGTATCTATACATTGGTGTCTAGCATGACCGTGAGCCTTATTATTGCGAATATTCCGATTTTGTTGTAACTTCCATGCTTAATTGATGATTTCTATATGTTGTAAAGAGCATGTGAAGGGAATTGTGATCTTTAAACTTCGAGGAGCATTGGATCAAATTGTGACATGAATAGTGAAGAGATATGAGATAATTACATCTTTGGAGTATTGGCTCAAATTCTGAAACGAATAACGAAGAAATATGAGATATTACATCTTTTGGAGCATTGGCTCAAATTGTAAAACGAATGATGAAGGAATATGAGATAATTACATCCTTTGGAGCATTGGCTCAAGTGATAGAATAAATCATGGGAATGAAAGTGAAAGAAAGAGAAAGAGTTATTGAAATATACCCTTGTCGGGTCATCCTTGTATTGTTCCCTTGCCGGGATTTAATTGTTTAATTGATGTTCCCTTGCCGGGATTTAATTGTTTAATTGATGTTCCCTTGCCGGGATTTAATTGTTTAATTGATGTTCCCTCGCCGGGATTTCTATTTCTATTATGTTTACTCCCTTGCTGGGATGTTGAGATTACTGTTATTGTTCCCTTGCCGGGATTCCTATTTCTTTTATGTTTACTCCCTTGCCCGTTGTTTGTGATTGTTGTTTGGGTGAGGAAGAGTGTTAAAGCATGAAGGGTGATGCCGTGCACTGTTTGCTATTGTAAGGAAGAGTGTAAAGCATGAAAGGTGATGTTGTGTCGTACGATGTACCATTCTGTACCAATATTATTGATTATACTGTGAGGAAAGAGAGTAAAAGAACGAAGGGTGATGTCGTGCCATGATTTACATTGATTACATTATACATTGCATAGTGAGGACGAGAGTAAAAGCACGAAGGGTGATGCCGTGCAAGCTTGTGATATCTGGTCCTTATTGATATTCTGACCTTGTTGTTCCTTTATTTTTTTAAGATTTATTTTATGAAACTGTTATCTCCCCACAACATGTTCCCCTTCCATTATTGATGGATTACTTCCTGTATTTCTTTTCCGTTGTTTATATGTATATATTCGAACTGCACAGTTACAGTTGGTTGTCGTGTCTTAGCCTCGTCGCTACTTCGCCGAGGTTAGGCTCGACACTTACTCAGTACATTGGGTCAGTTGTATTGATTCTACACATGCACTTCTTTATGTTGTGCAGATTACGCAGTCGGACCCGAAGGACATCATTAGTGGGAGTGTCTTCCAGCTTATCCTAGAGGCTTCAAGGTATACCCGCTGGCGTTCGTGGGCCTTGGCGTCTCTTCCATCCCTTTGTCTTCACTTCTGTCTTGTTTTTCCTCTAGTTTCGGAGACATCTATGTATTCTCTTTTCAGACTTGTATTTAGCACTCTTACAAACAGTTCGTGAGTTTGTGACTCCAGGTTTTGGGAAAGTTTACGCGTTGTTGTATTATGTTGTCCTTATTTAGCTTGAAACCATATTTATTTCCGCTGTTAAATTGTGAACCATTTAGTTTTTCCTATTAAATTGATGTTAATATGCTAGTTATCCATACACGTTGGCTTGTCTAGCGGGTTCAACGTTAGACGCCATCACGGCCCGATGGTGGGATTTCGGGGCGTGACAGGGATGAACGGAATAGAGGTAGTGTAAGAGTTGGAGACTACAACTTCAATGTAAGTACTTCTAAATTAATTACAGTTCTGAGAAACATGGGCGATAAAGTTTGACGGCCCAAATAAATGAGATCAAATCCAAACAGAAGGAATCCAGACTTTTGGTGCGAATTCGATAACGATCATGGACACAGAACATCAGATTGCAGATTATTGCAAGGTGAGGTAGAACAATTGATAAAACAGGGCTATCTAACAGAACTGTTTAGTGAAAAAGGTAAACAGGGATATATAAAGAACATGCAAGAGCCTCCAAAACCACCGTCTCCAAAGATAATAGTGAATGCGATACACGGAGGAAAGGAGGTGAACGCAATAGTCTGTAAAAGAACAACAAAATTCATAATTACACACGGGAAAGGGATTCGTGAAGACATGGAAGCAGGCAATATATCATTCGATGATGCAGATATCAACAGATTAATTCTTCCACACAACGACTCACTGGTAATATCCCTACTTATACATGACACTAACGTAAAACGAGTGTTGATTGATCTAGGTAGCTCAGTAAACATAATTTTGTCGAGGGTTGTGGAAGAAATGCTAATGGAGGATCGAGTAATCCCAAAAGCACGAGCCTTATCTGGGTTTGACAACTCTACGGTCATAACAAAAAGAGAAATTGAGCTTAGCACTTATGTAGAAGGAGTAATAAAATATACTAGATTCCAAGTCATTGATACTGGTATGGCCTACAAAGTAATCATGGGAAGACCATGGATCCATGACATTAAAGCAATACCATCTAACTTACATCAGGTAATTAAATTCCCTTCCAAATGGGGAATTCAACAGATTCGAGGCGATCATCAAACCTCAAGGAATATAAATTCCATAGTACACTCTAACAAAAAAGAAGAAGCATAAGAATAAAAAAATGAGGATTTCCCCCTAACAGGTACTCAAGTAGGTACAGAAAAGATAGGTACTCAAACAGGTACGGAAGAAGGTAGCCATGAGAAGGTGAACCAAATCACCACAAAGGCAACATCAAGACATACAGACATGGATTCCAGACTCGATGTCATTCAGGAGCCAGAAGAAGACGAGCATATTAAAACAACTACTGAGGAGCTCGAAGATATTCCACTGTTCGAGCAAGAGCCTGAGCAAAAAGTTCACATAGGCACGAGGCTAAGTCCTAGAAGACAAGGTAAGTTAATTGAATATATAAAAGCTAACGCAAATTGTTTTTCTTGGTCCTATTCAGACATGATAGGTATACCTCCGGAAGTGATGACTCATAAACTAAATGAAGATCCATCCTTCGTACCTGTCAAGAAAAAGAAAAGAAAGTAAGGACCATTCAAGAACCAAGTGATCGATGAAGAAGTACAGAAACTCTTGAAAATTGGTTCAATACGTGAGGTAAAATATCCTAATTGGTTAGCTAATACCGTAGTGGTACCCAAAAAGAATGGTAAATGGAGAGTATGCGTAGATTACACAAATTTAAATAAAGCATGCCCTAAATACTCATTTCCATTACCACACATAGATCAAATGATTGATGCCACTGCAGGTCATGAATTGTTAATCTTTCTAGATGTGTTCTGGTTATAATCTGATAAAAATGGATCCCTCAGACGAGAAAAAAAACTTCCTTTATTACAAACAGGGGGACTTATTGTTACAAAATCATGCCTTTTGGCCTGAAAAATGCTGGAGCCACATATCAAAGGCTATTGACCAAGATGTTCCTGGAACATTTGGGGAAAACAATGGAAGTATACATTGATGAAATGCTGGTGAAATCAACATAAGAAGAAGATCATTTCCAGCATCTTTCAATCATTTTCGAAATCCTGCGCAGGTATAACATGAAACTAAATCCAGAAAAATGCGCCTTTGGCGTTGAATTAGGTAAGTTTTTGGGTTTCCTAGTATCAAATAGGGGTATAGAAGTAAAACCTACTCATATTAAAGCTATTGATGAAATACATGATATACTTACGAGCAAAAAGAAGTTCAAAGACTAACAGGAAGAATTGCAGCTTTAGGAAGATTTATCCCTAGGTCTTCGGAGAAGAGTTTTAAATTATTTTCAGTTCTAGAAAAGCAAAATCAGTTTGAATGGACTGAAGAATGCCAACAGAATCTCAAAGATCTGAAGGCCTATCTATCAAAAACTCTGCTACTATCTAAACCAAAAGAGGGGGGAAATGTTGTATGTCTACCTTGACATTGCAGAAATTACCGTAAGCGCAGTACTGGTAAGAGAAGACAAAGGTAAACAATCTCCAATTTATTATGTAAGCAAGTATTTATTAGATGCTGAAACTAGATATCCTCATCTAGAAAATTATTCTTAGCTCTAATCATGGCAGCTAGAAAGTTAAGACCATATTTTTAATGTCATCTAATCACTGTTGTGACCTCGTATCCATTGAGAAATATTTTGTACAAACAAGAGTTATCAGGGATATTAGCTAAGTGGGAAATAGAATTAAGCGAACATGACATAACATATCAGCCTAGGACTGCAATAAAGTCTCAACTTTTAGCTGATTTCGTTGTTGATTTTAATACTAGCATAATCCCTGAAGTGGAAAGAGAGTTATAACTCTTTAACGGGGCTAATCTAGGAATATGGACCCTATTTACTGACGACTCTTGTAATGTAAAAGGAGCCGATTTGGGAATTATTTTAATATCACCTACGGGTGAGAAGATACGACAAGCCGTTAAATGTTATCCCATAACTAAAAATGAAGCAGAGTATGAAGTTGTCATTGCAGTGCTTGAACTGGCACGAGAACTCTCAATTGAGTAGATCGTGATCACAAGTGACTCTCAACTAGTGGTGAACCAGATACAGGGGACGTATACCGCTAGAGAGGCTCAGATTCAAAAATATCTAGAAAAGGCACGAGACCTAGAAAGGCAGTTCCAGACATGGAAATTTACGCACATACCCATGGAGGAAAATGCAGAAGCGGATGCATTAGCTAACCACGCAGCAATTACCGACGTAACAAATAAAGACAATGCAATTGTCATACACCTATTTCATTCAGCAATCGATAAGGATTAAAATGAGGTAACATTTAACAATTTAACCTGGTATTGGAGAAGCGAAATTGTGAATTTTTTGCAGAACGGTACCGTACCTGAAGCTAAAAAAGCAGCTCAAGCACTTCACTGGAAAGTCGTACGGTACTGCTTAGTTCGTGAAACTTTGTACCGTAAAATGTTCGGAGGCCCCCTAGAAAAGTGCCTTGGACCCAATCAAACGGAGTACGTAATAAATGAAGAACATGAAGGACACTGCGGAAACCATGCAGGAGTGAGATCCTTAGTCAAAACCCTAATCAGAGTAGGGTACTATTGGCTTAAAATGGAGGAAGATGTTGAGAACTTCGTAGCCAAATACGACAAGTGTCAGCGATATGCTAACAATATGCACTGGCCAGCAGAATTACTCCACCCAGTGGTGTCACCATGGCCATTCATCAAACGGGGCATGGACATAGTGGGGCCCCTTACCCCAGCTAAAGGAAAGATACGGTTCTTACTCGTATTAACTGATTATTTCACAAAAGGGGTGGAGGCAGACGCTTTTAAACAGGTGCGTGAAAAAGAAGTGAAAAGCTTAATATGGAGACACATAATATGCCATTTTGGAATACCAAAGGAGATCATATGTGAGAATGGCCCGCAATTCATAGGCTCACAAATCACAAAATTCTTCGAAAGTTGGAAAATCAAACGAATCACTTCATCACCATATCACCCCGTGGCTAATGGGCAAGCCGAATCAACAAACAAAGTCATCGTCAATAACCTAAAGAAACTGTTAGAAAAATCCAAGGGAAACAGGCCCGATGAGCTACCGGCAGTATTATGGGATTACAGAACTACTGCAAAAATAGCCACGGGAGAAACTCCATTCGCACTTGTTAACGGTTTAGAAGCTTTAATACCGGTGGAAATTGGTGAACCAAGCACAAGGTTCACAATAGCAACGGAAGAAACAAACAACGATGAGTTGAGGACAAATCTGGATTTGCTCGAGCAAAGGAGAGAAGCTGCACTAATACGTATGGCAGCCCAAAAACAAATTATAGAGCGATATTACAACAGAAAAGCTCACCTTAGATATTTTAAAATTGGGGACTTCATTCTCAAAAAAGTCTTCCAATCAACAAAGGAAGCTGGTGCAGGAAAGCTAAATCCAAATTGGGAAGGACCTTACAAAGTCCATGGCATCGCTGGAAAAGGCGCTTATGAGCTGGTGGTTATGGACGGCAGAATCTTACCAACCAGTTGGAATGCTGTTCATTTGAAGAAGTATTGAATCTGAGTAAAAGGAATACCTCCGGTCAGGTATCATTACATTCGATTTTACTTTTGTACAGTTAAAATTATACTAACCATTTTAGATGATAGGCAAAAAGCTAACCATCATCAGATGATGATATTAGACCTGCATAGACACGAGGAAGTAACTGAATTCTCGGTCCAGGGTTACAACTTTCTGATGGACATTCTTAAGGGTTAAGCAGTCATCATCTAAAACTTATACCTTCAAGTCCCGTATGTTTTTCCTTTTCAGGAAAAGGACCACAAGGAAGGAATAGTCAAGTGCTCGAGATTTCATTCTTCAAAGCTCAAACACTTGGGGGACTATACAGTTTAGAAGGCAAAGAAGAAGCAAAGAAGACTATCAAAAAGTCAAAGCTCAAGACTGAAGATCCATCTTCCCAACAAGTCAAGTGCTATGAGTAAAATCAAAGAGCTAAAGACAAAAACATAGAGCATGATTCAGAAACCTTCGAAAAACATATTCTTAAATGTAAACTATTGATTCAAAAAACATATTCGTAAATGTAAATGAATGTTCAGGTTAAAGACAGAATATTAGCTATGGGTAAAAATGCACATCTTTGTACTTATTCAAAAACTGTTGTAAATAAAAACAATTACGGATGAAAGATCATTATCCTAGTACTTATTCAGAAAACTATTGTAAATGAAAATAATTACGGATGAAAGATCATTATACTTGTACTTATTCAGAAAACTGTTGTGAATGAAAAAAATTATAGATGAAAAATCATTACCCTTGTATTTATTTAAAAACTGTTATCAATAAAAACAATTATGGGTAAAAATTCATACCCTTATATTCCAAAACTGTTATAAAAAAAATAGTTATTCCCTTGTACTAATTTGAAAAAAACTGTTGCAAAAGAAAAACAGTTACGAGTACAAGTTCATATCAAATCTGTTGAAAGAAAAAACAGTTACAAAATGAGTTATGGACGATACACAAACACATATGAAATGTTATGAAAGTTCGAAATAATACAAAAAACTTTCTTCAAAACATTGTTAAATAAAAATATGTGAAATTCCTATCTCTCTTTTGTATATTTACACCATTATGAAGTTGAGACGTCTTCTTCATTAAGTGTCGATAAAAAAAGGGCCCTCTTTTATAAATCGTGCTTATTACGAAAAGGTATGAAAAATCTAAGCATTTCTTAATGCAAAGTCAGAAAATCAGAGGTAAACTAAAAACCTCAAAAGAAAGCATACAAAGACTTAAGAGTGAAACAAAAACTCAAAGAAAGCTAAAGTCATGCTAATATTGATATTAATATATTACGGCAAAATAAACTAAGTATTAACTTAGTCTAGGCCGAATTTGTTTAGAAATTGGTTGCCCCTAAGTTATCAGTTGGGGACTTACAAAGGATCCAACTTTAACCCCGATGGGACAGGGGTAACCACCAATTGTTTCAAATAAAAAAAAAAGAACTAACTTCCTTACACTTTTCTACATGGGGGGTTGTCTTCACTGGCAGGAGGAGCGGCTTGATATCGAGAGACACGAGCAGCAAGGACCTCAACCTCAGGTGAAGATAAATTATGACTTCGCTGAGACTTCTTAATCGTCTCTCTAGTTTTAGCAATTTCGGCTTCCAAGTCAAAACCCTCTTGGCCCATTTCCGTCAATGTGTCAAGACGGGCATTCAGATAAGCCCAACTAACATCGATGGCTACTTTGTCTTCAATAGCTTCATAATAATTCTCCCATTGTTCATCTTCAGCTCTTAACTAATCTCTTTCAGCCACGGCAGCATCGTGAGAGGCCTGCAAAGGAGCCAGGGATCTTTCCAGAAATTGGACCTTCTCTGAAGAGTTACGAAGGTCTTCCTGGGTTTGGGTGAGAAATCGTACAAGTTCACCAGAGTACACCTCCTTCTGGTCCAACAAGGCATTCAGGCTCCTAATATCCTCTGTGGCACGGGAAAGCTGCTCTACAAATGAAGAGTCTAAGACACTTTTGTCCTTACCTGCCTGGTTAAAAGATGCCTTCTCAACGGCCACTTCTGCTGCCATAACCCTAACTTGCTGCTCCAAGGTACACTTTTCCTCCTCAACTAACTCCATGTCAAGTTGTAGACTCTCGTACCGCTCCTTCTAATTATCAGCCTCAATATGGAAGTCCTTTGTTGTTTGCTCCAATTGAATGACTCTCTTCATTAACTATGTGCCTACAAGATTGATCTACATAAAAAGATAAATAAGATGTGGTAAGAATATATATAAGTACATATGAAGGAAGAGCAAGTTTTACCTTTTAGGACGAGTGCACAATCTCGTTCATCCAAGTCAGGGAGTTGTGGCTTTCCATCTTAGACTTCTCAGTCAGGCCTATAAATTGCTTTAACCATACATCAACTTGGCCCGACTTTTTCAAGAGGTTGCCCATCGCTGGAACCTCTATTGTAACTTGCTTCATCGCCCCCCTGATGGAAGACCCTACTTCATCAGCAGAAGGCACGAAAGTGGGGGTGGATGAAGGTGCCACGGGCAGAGTATAATGAGAAGCAGAAATAACCCCGGGAGCAGAAAAAACAATATGAGCAGAAACGACAATAGGAGCAGAGTCAACAACGGGAGCAATTGAAGGAAGTTCCATAGGAGCAAGAGGAGAGAAAATAGCAAAAGGGGCTTCATCAGAAATGGTACCAAAACCTTGACGGAACAGGAAATCAATGGATTCACGAACAGGAGAGGGAGTTTCATCCTCTGGGGTAGAAAGTTTGGATTCAGGAACAAGAGGATTAACAACGGGTGCAGACTCGTCGTCAGAGACCAAGATCCTCCTACGTGACCTGTGGACCAACGAACCCTCCTCTTCTTCTTCTTCCTCTAAGGTCCTGGACCCACTTGCTTTTCTTTTCGGCGAAGAGGAACCAACAATGATCTCATGGGACTTTGCCAGGGAAAACCTTGAAGCGGACACAGCCGCAGCAGAAATTCCAGGAGCAAGAAACCCTACCAAATGAAAGGGATCAGATAAAGCTTAAAAGAAGAAAGAAGTAAAAATAAAAACTTCTCTTACCGTGGGTCTTAACCTTCCAACCAAACCTCAAAGAGAGGTACTTCCACGAATGTCTTCTAAAGGAGCAATTAACAAGAGTTTTTCTACCCAATCAAGGAAATCGGAGACATTCTCAACGGTTCCCATGGTTGCGGCAAAAGAAAAAGAAACAGTCACGGTACTGATAATTTATCAAAAGCAAATGAAAAGGAGAGTGAGTAAAACTGTACTCACGTGCAAAGTTCCACTTCTCAGGGAAGGAGAGATTTTCTTCAACTACTAAACCTGCAGTAGGGACAACAACATACCGTACATACCACCCTCTATCTTTGTCATCATCTGGAGTAACTAACACCCTTTTACTCCTGGCCGCGAGATTAAACACTCCTTGGCCGAACAACATCGGAGAATAGAGGTGAATAAGATGATAAAAAGTAAAGGGTACGGAAGAAAAATTGGCCAAATACCTAAGGCACACGACTACTCTCCAAATAAGAGGACCGACTTGTCCCAGACAAACTTTGAAGAATCGACAAAACTCGATGATAACATGGTCGATGGGAGGCTTGAATCCTAATTTGAAGGGATAAGTATAGACATAAGAATACCTAGTCTTGTAAGAGGTTATTCTTTGGTTATTGTTAGGAACAACAATAGGAAAATCAGGCTTCCACAACAATCCCTGCGTACGAGAGACACTAAACCGTCTGCTATTTGGGTAGGATAAAGGTCAACATTGTTATGTGAAGACATGGAAGAAAGTTGCTCACTCATGGCTTGACTATCCTTGGCGAAAGTAAACTCCACAGGAACAATCTCATCGACTCTTGGTTCACGAAGTGGTTCATTGTGTTCTTTACTCTTTGGTGATGATCTAGAAGCCCTAGCCCTTGAATAAGATGAAGGAATATTAGACCTAGAAGATGCCGAGGGAGAAGAATAAGAAGAAGAACCCCTAGAAGGAGTAGAACTTAAGCTCCTAAGCCTACCGCCCCTCCTACTCCGTGTTGGAGCAGAAGAAGAAGTCAGTTCATCTACATTGATAACCCTTTTAGATTGCTGGTTTGAATAAGACATATTTACGAAGATGAAGAATTTACAAATAAAGAAAGAAAGTTAGAAGTTTTTTGTGAAAGTAAAGAAAGAAAAAGGGGTATTTATACTCGAAGATGACCGTCCAAAAATTGAAAAAATAGTGATGTGAAAGTCATAATTAAAGTTGTCACTTTGTGACTGATGAAGCCGCAAAAAGCCCTAAAAGGCAATGAATAACTGCAGAACCAATCCGGGAATGCCACATGGCACGGACATTAAATGGAAGTGACAAACGACGCATACATTCAGAGACGAATGCAATGTTACGAGTGAAGCGGTGGCAAAATATTCCCGCCATAAATGAGTATTCACTTACCAAACATTAATCGATAAATAAATGGTAAGTGCGGGGACTATTTGTATTGGTAAAAATGAGCTTCACACGTGTAATATATTTATGATGACTCAGCAATCTATGTGAAGCAATGACAACATGAAAATTGGACGATACTTTATGAAGAGGTATGAGATAAAGAGGAACGGAAGAGTATACCCACAGGGGAATCAGATACGGAATCTCAACCTAATTGAGAAGATGAAGAGACACGAACAGAATGAATCAAGACAGAATAAAGGGCAGATTCCGAGATCTTGAATTAATGAGCCAAAACGTTACATAATCTTCACGCAACAATTACGATTAATCATTATAAACATTAATACCATTATTAGTCATTAATGCTCAATAACTGAAAAGAGTAGACGTTATACTAAGAAATTTCCTATAAAAGGGAGTAAAATATAACTTGTAAGGACACGTTCGAACCACTATTGAAATACACTTACTTTTTACGCATCTTTATTGCTTTCTATTTACGAATTTACTTACGATTATTACCATATTCTTTTGGTTATCAGAAACCCGTGTTCTTCTTAAAATAGCTTTGGCAGAGAATCTAATTCTTTGGTTAAACACCGGCTCGACATAGTTCTAAAGGCGCCTACAGGCGGCATGATTAGACAATCTATAAAAACTGCAAAATTGAATAACAACGAAGCCGAGTACGAGGCTGTGATTGCAGGTCTGGAATTGGCCAAAAGCCTCGGAGCCGAATTCATCGAAGCCAAATGCGATTCTCTCATAGTGGTTAACTAGATGAATGGAAGATTCGAGGTCCGAGAAGACAGAATGCAGATGTACCTGGACAAGACTCTAGCCACACTACATCAATTCAAGGATTGGACCCTAACCCACATACCTCGAGAGAAGAATAGTGAGGTTGACGCCCTCGCAAACCTGGGATCGTTCGTCGAAGAAGATGACGTACTCTCTGGAGCTGTTGTTCAGTTAACCAAATCAGTGATCGAGGAAGGCCACGCCGAGGTCAACTCTGCCAGCCTAACATGGGATTGGAAAAACAAATACATCAGTTATTTGAGAGATGGGAAGCTGCCCGCAGACCTGAAAGAATCAAGGGCCCTACGGACCAAGGCAACCCGATTCTTACTGGATGAAAATAGAACTCTGTACAGGAGGACCTTCATGGGCCCTTGGCGATATGCCTGGGGCCGGGTGACACAGATTATGTGCTTCAGGAAATCCATGAAGGCTCCTGCGGAAATCACTCTAGCGCCGATTCCTTAGTTCGAAAATTGATCAGGGCAGGTTATTACTGGGACAACATGGAAAAAGATGCTAGAGAACTGGTTAGGAAATGTGACAAATGTCAAAGATTCACACCTATGATCCACCAACCCGGCGAACAACTGCATTCGGTCCTATCACCATGGTCGTTCATGAAAAGGGGGATGGACATCGTCGGACCACTACCAACGACACCTGGTAAAGCTAGATTTATTCTATTTATGACTGACTATTTCTTGAAATGGGTGGAAGAACAGGCCTTCGAGAAGATAAGAAAAATAGAAGTCATTAACTTCATATGGGACCATATCCTATGCCGATTCGGGATTCCCTCCTAGATAACCTGCGATAATGGAAAGTAGTTCATCGGAGGCAAAGTAACGAAGTTCCTCGAGGATCAAAAAATCAAGAAGATCCCATCGACGCCCTATCTCCCATGTGCCAACGGTCAGGCCGAGTCCACAAACAAAACCATCATTCAAAACTTGAAGAAGATGTTAGAAAAAGGTAGATGGAGGGAAATGTTGCCTGAGGTTCTATGGGAATATCGAACCACTCCAAAATCAAGCACGGGAGGGACGCCGTTCTCCCTGATATGTGGGTCCGAGGCTTTGATACCGGTCAAAGTGGGGGAACCAAGTGCCAGGTTCCGGCATGCTATGGATGATTCAAACAACAAAGGCCATGACCGCAGCTCTCGAACTACTTGATGAGAAATGAGTAGCTTCATTGGTCCGGATGGCTGTCCAAAAATAGAGGATCGAGAGGTACTATAATAGGAGAGAAAACCTCCGACATTCAGAGTCGGGGACTTAGTCCTAAGAAAAGTTACTCTAAATACTTGAAACCCTAATGAGGGAAAGCTAGGACCAAGATGGGAAGGTCCGTACCGTGTGCTCAGAATGATCGACAAAGGATCCTACAAGCTCGACAACATGGAAGGTGAACAGCTCCCGAGCAAATAGAACGTATCCATGCTCTAACGCTACTACTGCTAAGGTAATATTATGCCCTCATTTCCATTCACTTATCCCAAGCTAAATTTCTGCAGATATCCAATGAAAGACATTGGAACATCCATCAGCTTCAAAAGGCCCTTGGCTTTTCAAACGCGTTGCACTCTTTTCCTTCGATCGGGTTTTATCCCTGAGAAAGGGTTTTACCGGCAAGGTTTTTAACCAGGAAGCATCTATGCATTCACCAGGAAGAGCTTAAACAAGTATTCAAGGCTTCTCTCCAATCAACCTCAAATACTGGGGGGCATCTCCCCCTCAAACGAGTCAAAGAAAGCCGAAGAGGGTTCCAATAGGAAAATTGTGTATTGGGCCAAACGGTCAAATGAACTGTGTCCGTGTAGAAGGGTCGAACCCTCGACGGTGAAAACATGTATACTTGTACCAAACAATCAAAGGACTATTTTTTGCCATCAAAACACTTTGCGATTCAAAGAAGTTTCTATATTCATAAGGGAAAGCCCCAAGGTTATCTTGGGGACTATCATCAAGTTGTCCAAATCCGAGGTAGTAAGATCCCAAGCGGGTAACCTCAGGCGCGTTCGAAACTATAAGACCTGGAGTAGGGCATGTCCGGATCTAAAAAACCTCACAAAAACACAAACCCGACTTCAAAGCCAAGGCTATATATTCGAACTTGTAAGACCCCTAAAAAGTCATACCCTCGAATATAGATGCCGAGGATATGATACTCGGGATTAAAGGCAACGGCCAAACATGAACGAATCCGGCCGATAGGCTACGACCAAATTAACGCGACTCAGAGAAGCCCGACCATCGCCACAAAATCAAATCCTTCAAAAGTATTTCGGAAAGAGCCGGTTAAAATCTTGCTACCTTCGGGGTAAGAAAAGAGAGCTTCGATCATTTTCATGTCAGCTCTCAAGAAAGAGCTTCGAACATTTTGATGTCGGCTCGTAAGAAAGAGCTTCGATCATTTTTATGTCAGCTCTCAAGAAATAGCTTCGAACATTTTCATGTCGGCTCGTGAAAAGAGTTTCGATCATTTTCATGTCAGTTTCAAACATTAAAAAGGCTCAAGACAATTCAGCTGTAGGGAAAATCCTTCAGTGGTGCCCGGTTATCTCCAGATAACAACTCATAGTCGATGTGCTACGCCCCGTAATATTACGTTGATATTATGTCATGCAGTATGATATAACGATGATATTACGCTTCGCAGTATTAAATTGCAACGATGTTGCACCCTGTAGTAAAGTACAATGAATTTGTCGTAAGGTAATTTACATCACTCCAAGGAAAAGATTATTTAGAGATTATAAGGATTATGCTATTTCAGACAAGTGATGAGTAAATTCGTGAAGGTGAGAGGGGAAGCAAGTAAAAGAAAATGAATTTTCGTCCAAGTTTGGCATGTTAAGATAAAATACGGGCCGAGCGTTAATACCCTATATATATGGACTAGTACCATACAAGGTACCATATGACCATGATAGTATGATATATATAAAAGGGTATTAAAAATAAGTAGAATTTTAAGTAATTTGAGATAATTTTTAATTATGCGGATAATTGGTTAATTACCGGATACCAGAGCATTATCTAATTAATTGGGAATATATTGGATAAGTATTAAATAGTATAATGTGGCATCCCCATATTCAAAGTAAATGACTCTTGGATTAAACTGCAAGGTGGCAACTAACATGAGCCACAACATGCAAACACTTAAAGGTTTTGTGCCATTTTAATCATTTGGGTCTCTTAGACTTTGAAAGAAAGGAAAGTGCCATTATTTCCATTAAGTGTTTGCACAAAAGAAAACCTTGCTTCTCAAGATAAAGTTCAGCCCTAAATAAAATAATACAACTATTTATGTAACTCACAATTTAAGGAAGTTGATGAGGAAGGAAAACTTACTTCTGCAGCAAAGAGACCTTTATTTCTTGGATTGATATTAACGTAGTGGAGGAGGAGACACAAAGAAAGTGACTATGAAGTCATATAAATTCATTTTGGATTGGTGCTAACCTGATGTCCATGTATGTGGCAGCAACACAATTTCCAATTATGTAATATCAACGTGTGTTAGAGGGATTTTCAAGAGAATCGACTCAGGTATGTTAAGGCTAAGCTTGCATGATCTCGTCATTACACAAGTTTGATAACGAGGCATAAAGAAAAATTTATATCCCGGAATTTACGTATATTTTGCTAGTCTCGCAAGTTACGTATATTTACCTAGTTTTATAAGTTACAATATTCTCTTTATCGGGACTTCATATTCATTTGAGTATTTCCTTCTTCCAGTCAAGAGAGCAGAAATATATATACAGTATCACAGTATTTTCATTACCATCAAGCTATAATCAATGGGCTATTCCGAAGAATATTGCAAATGTGCTAATACATCTCCTCGTGAGATACCCAGATGTTGCACTCTAAAATAGTACGGCTAGATATGAGCACTACAAAGATAGGCACTGAAAGCCTAGAAGGGATAAATATTACCTAAGTGTGACTCCCATCCCTAGTAGAGGGAGAATGTTAGACAGCCGAAGAGCCAATAGATGGAGCAAGGGGAGGTAAAAGCGAAAGAATGTGTTGTTAAAGTTTTTAGAATAAAGTGATAGATAGAAATATTAGCAGGGAAGTACGAAGAGGGATAATGAAGCATTATGAGTGAAATGTGATACATGGATGGCAACGATAGAGTGTTATATAATCAATAGTCAAATGAATAAAGAGACAAGAGGTGATGGGCCTTAAGACAACAAAAGAGTATAGGCCATACAGTCACGCCCTCATTTCGAGAAATAAGCTCGCGACTCTAACTTGATTAACAGCAGGAAAAGTTAGACCCAGAGTAATAGAAATCAATATGGACCGGTGAACAAGATAAACTAAACATGAATTAGGAACATAGTGATTTGATAATAGTCAGCATCATGAGAATTTCAGATTGCATTCTGACAGTAATATAATGGACAACACAAGAAGATCCTTTAGGAAAACGCTTCTCTTTAGCAATGTTAGCAAAGTAAGCTTAAAGAACTATATGTGCTAGTTACACAAAGTTCCACCATTGCGAGTGAGGAATTTTGTTATCCTTGGTACAGAAGGATTACCGCAAGGTGAGTAAGGGTCATTGATGATGCGAAAAGACGCCAAAATTGGAGAGGAAAAACGTCTATAGGCAGGTCGTTGTAGCTCCAAGTCTTAGTGCTCCCAAAAAGGGGGGGAATATGGATTGATAAAGGAAGAATGCAATAAAAATGAGAAAGGGATGATATTGCACTTATCCAAATCCTACAGATATGCTATGATTCTAGAACGTTATGTAAGCACGACGTCAAGAAAAGGATGTAAGGGTTCCTGCCCGCGATGTTATTGATAGATAAGGAGCCATACGTGAGGTAAGTTAAGATAAGGAAATAACCCAAGAAAGATTATGCAGAATATGGATATGAGAATGGGTCGGTGAGTAGTTAGTAGTTGATACAAGAAGAGCCTAGTCATGACTAGACAAGAAGTTACAGACAAATCAGCAGATTATGCAAGATAAATATAGTAAACCCCAACATGGAAAATTTAGTCTCGCAGTAATGTCATTATAATATTTGAGATATATTGAAATAGGAGTCGTGGTAATTAAAGGTACCGTATAAGTGTTATGGGGATAAAATAAAGTGCCACTGGAAAGGCAGTCAAAATATCAGTTCAAAAGCAACTCTACAAGAACAAGGGCATGGAGGTAAGTAACTACAGGTAAGTATAGGCAAGGAAGGACATCAGAAGGTCTGTCGAGTATACAATGTAATAGGCTCACAACTTTAAAAGAGTAAGGGAATCCTCCCTAGATACTACAATGAAATACTAGTTAAGGAAGTAAGGAAGGAGGCATCAACCTAAGTTCAGAAACCTAAGGAGGAAATAGTTGTGTAATAATAGTCCCACTACAAAATTGTATGCACTCCAAAAGAAAGTGGCACCTACAGCGGCTAATGAACATGGATTAAAATCAGAAGTGATATTTAGGATCATATGAGTTGTATGGAATTTCAATAAATGTGGGCACTAAGATAAGCTAAGTATGGACGCAACAAGGGGGCAGAAAGATCAAGAAAACTAATAGCATACGTTTAAAGAAAGCTAAGTTGGAAAAAAGGAATTATTCGATCAATGATCTATAGTTAGTTACGTTATGAATGCGCTTAAGGGTTTAGAGTGTTTACAGCCATAGAAAATTCTGGTATATGTTAAAAGAAAGAATTGATCCCAAGTCATAGACGAAGGATTAAGTTGTTAAAGGATTGTGTCATGCATATTCCTTAGCGCTATGAAAGGCTAAAAGTAATAAATAACACCATGAACCGCATATCGGAAGATAGCTTAAGCCTACATTAAGGTTAATCAGAGGAAAGAGGAAACTAAGGAGTTAAATCAACTAAGTAAATTGGGAGTTTGATTATAGCCCAGAAAATCATGGACATAGTGATTGAGAACATAGAAGAATCACTCTTAATAAGAGAGATAACACAAAGAACCATATTCTATAACGGCTCTACAATATAGCTAGTTAGAAAAATACCAGCCCTATAAGAATTCAGTAGGGAACTCCCACCAGATTGTATAGGCACCAGAGTTGCAAGTATTATAATAGAACTTCAAATTGCGGATGTGAATTTTACCGATATGGAAGAAAGGTCATGAAGGAGATAGAAGATGTGATGCCATACTTTAGAGTAAGTAACGTAAAGGTGAACGACGCACGAGATACTCAGATGCAGAAGGTTGTGAATAATCCATACTTCGGATGGAAGGCTTGAAGCGCGGGGATTCAATATCCAGGAATGATAGAGGCATCCTCAGTGGCATACCTTCCAGTCTATGGTTTCTAAGCACAGAAAGATCTAATTAGAGCGTAAAAGAAGAGTTAGAGACGATGCAATGTCTCGCTTGATATTCCAGAAAAGCATAAGGGAATCGATCGCTAGCTAAAGTATGATAGAACGACAAGGTTTTAGAAAAAACAAGAGTAAGGATACAAAGAAGGCAAGTGAGAAGGTGACAAAAATGGATAAGTCCTCGGGATTAAGCCCGTGAAAACAAAGGAGATGATGGTTCCCCTAAGTTAGAGAAAGCTCAATATAGCGTAGAAGAACTCAAAGGAGTCTAAGACTAGTAGCATTTAGAAGAGATGGGATGCTACCCTGTTAGAAGAATAAGGGGTAATTATGATAAATAAAGGATGACGTTTTGGCCTTTGCTTGGGTAATGATTTGAAGAAGAGAAAAAAAAGGAAGAGGATTTCATGAATTGTAAGGGACTAAAATACCCATATAAGGTGAGTCACATTAGGATGCTATAAAGTACGGTTATGGAAATGTGTTACATAAAATATCAACTTATTAGTGGTAGATGATGAATCAATATTAAGGTAAACCAACAATAGATGGATAAAAGTTCAACAATATGAGATGAGATTAGACCATCACTCTTAAGGATAAATAATGAGAGTAACCTGGAGTTGGTTGCAGACCTCAGTAACGATAAATCGAAGTAAGAATTATTGTATAGTATGACCTATGTATTCATACGAATGGATAACCAGGTCTATAAAATAAGCTATAGCCATATTCGCAAGTTCATCAAAGTACCGAGCGAAGAACTTCAGTACACATATAGATGTCCAGAGAGGCATCCTATTAAGCCTTGTATATGTTTACAAAGTAAGGCCTAGAGATTGGCTAAAAGCTGGAGGAAAAAAGAGAGAAGAGTTGCATAGGCAAACTTACAAGGTCAGTATCGTAGAGGCTGCATGATAGGAGGTAGCAACAGTTATGAGATTGGAAGGAATTCGATCACAAGTCATGGCGTGGGAAAGAGGCCTAAATGGAAAGGAGAATATTAAAGTATTCGCAAGAGCTATGGGTTATGAGAATGATAAGTGCATCAGCCAACATTCGAGGACGAATGTTTCAAAGGGGGGAATGATGCTATGCCCCGCAATATTACATTGATATTACGTCCTGCAGTATTATATTACGATGATATTACGCTTCTCAGTATTAAATTATGACGATGTTGCACCTTATAGTATAGTACATTGAATTTGTAGTAAGGTAATTGACATAAGCCAAAAGAAAATATTATATAGAGATTATAAGCATTATGCTATTTTAAACAAGTTATGAGTAAATTCGTGAAGGTGAGAAGGGAAGCAAGTCAAAGAAAATGAATTTTCGTCCAAGTTTGGCATGTTAGGATAAAATATGGGCCGAGCATTGATACCCGATATTTATGGACTAGTACCATACAAGGTACCATATGAACATGACAGTATGATATATATAAAAGGGTATTAAAAATAAGTAGAATTTTAAGTAATTTGAGATAATTTTTAATTAGCGGGTAATTGGTTAATTACCGGGTACCGAAACATTATCTAATTAATAGGGAATATATTGGATAAGCATTAAAATAGTATGATGTGGCATCCCCATATTCAAAGTAAATGACTCTTGGATTAAATTGCAAGGTGGCAACTAACATGAGCCACACCATGCAAACACTTAAAGGTTTTGTGACCATTTTAATCATTTTGGGTCTCTTAGACTTTTAAAGAAAGGAAAGTGTTGTTCTCTCCATTAAGAGTTTGCACAAAAGAAAACGTTGCTTCTCAAGATAAAGTTCAGCCCTAAATAAAATAATACAACTATTTATGTAACTCACAATTTAAGGAAGTTGATGAGGAAGGAAAACTTACTTCTGCAGCAAAGAGACCTTTATTTCTTGGATTGATATTAACGTAGTGGAGGAGTAACCACAAAGAAAGTGACTATGAAGTCATATAAATTCATTTTGGATTGGTGCTAATGTGATGTCCATGTATGTGGCAGCAACACAATTTCAAATTATGTAATATCAACATGTGTTAGAGGGATTGTCAAGAGAATCGAATCAGATATGTTAAGGCTAAGCTCTTTCTTCATTGTGCATGATCTCGTCATTACACAAGTTTGATAACGAGGCATAAAGAAAAATTCATATCCTGGAATTTACGTATATTTTGCTAGTCTCGCAAGTTACGTATCTATACCTAGTTTTATATGTTACAATATTCTCTTTATCGAGACTTCATATTCATTTGAGTTTTTCCTTCTTCCAGTCAAGAGAGCAAAAAGTCTATATATATACAGTATCACAATATTTTCTTTACCATCGAGCTATAATCGATGGGCAGGCCCTTATTAGGCAACCTCTGATCAGATGGTAAGATATATACCGAGCCTACTGTGGTCGAGCGCCTATGAGCGAGCCCAGTTGGCCAAGATATAGAGCCTAGTATGGCCGAGCAAATGAGTGAGCCTACTACGGCAGAGTAGTTTTATATATATATATATATATATATATATACCGAGCCTTATAGGCTGGACAATTATTTTACTTACCATATTAGAGAGTTGAGTCAGTATCAGCAGGTAAGCATATCTTCAAATTATCTTTGACTTCCAGTTACTTGCAGTTATTATGTTTTCAATTCAGTTTCAGCCTTCAGTATATTGCCTTACATACTCGGTACATTGTTTCGTACTTATGTACCTTTTCTGGGGGTGGTGCATTTCATGCGTGCAGGTTCAGACAGACAGACGGGTAGACCTCCTCAGTAGGTGTTGCCCGAGTTCAGCCTTATCGGTAAGCTCCACGTCTTTCGGAGTTCCCGTGTCTAGAGCTTTATGTACATCTTGTGTATAGATGTATATATGTTATTAGTAGGTCAGGGAGTTGTTCTGATAACAGTATATCCATCAGCAGAGGCTTGTAGACATATCCAGTCAGTTAGTACAATAAGTTGGGCTTGTAGGCCTTGTATGTATATTTGGTTGGTTGCCAGCTGCAATAATTATGACGGCCTTGTCGGCCCAGCTTTGTATTGATATTTAGTCAACATTTCTAGTTATCTTGCAATGTGGCACATGGACAAATTATGACATCACATGTTCAGAATCCCTTAGTCGCAAGTTGGTACACAAGGATAGGTGAGGCACCAGGTGTCGGTCTCACCCCCAGGTTTGGGGCGTGACACGATGTCCTCTTTGGTCCATCGAAGGGGCGAGCGAACACAAAAACTTCAAGTAAATCTTTAAGTGACGGAAAATACAGCCATACTGAAGCTCGTTTCGACCCAATGTTAAACTCAAAAGAAACCTAAAGGGTCGATGAGCTCGAACCGTAACCCAGCTCGAGGGATGAGCCCGAAATGTTTAACTAAAAACGTGTAAGAGCCTTGACGCCTGCTTAAAGAGCCTCTGGGCTAATTCAAAACCTATAGGGTCGATGAGCTCGAGCCATAACCCGGCTCGAGGACTAATCCCTATATGGTTAACTAGAAACGCCTAAGGGCAGACACACAAGAGCCTCCGAGCTAACATTAAAAGGCCTGCAGGCCGATTAGAGGTCACATTGACCCCACACTTAAAAGCACCTAAGGGCCAACGCATAAGATCCTTGGAGCTAGAATGGAAGCATTCAAAGGCCGACTTCAAGACCTAAGGTCAAAAAATTTGAGTCAAGACCTGACTCGGGGGCTAAACCCCAAACGATTGATTTTTGGTTGTCAAGAAATTGTTCGCCTAAACAAAGACCTAAAAGGTCCGTTCCAGAAGCCAGACCTCATACCAATGACAAATCAGCATTGTGATCTATTACAGAGGTGGAGCATTAAATAATGAAAGATGAAAGGATCCCAAAATATGTATATGGTGGAAAGTCAGGGGAGCATGTTTACGGAACTTGTGCCTAAAGCTCTTGCGAAGGAGACAATAGATACAAACACAGTCTATGACCAGGCTCGACGGCTGCCCGAGTTCCAGCAAGTTCCTCACCCGAGGAGAATGTACAAACCCTTAGGGCTACCCCTACCCTCGAGTTTGGTCGAACGCTCGATCATAAGGCCCAAGGTCTATCCTGGTTTGAGCAGGTCCTCATTTGAGGACTATTTATTAAGCCTCAAGGCCATCTCTATTTTGAGCTCGGGAAAACTTGACCATTTACGCCCCAAGGCTACCCAAGTTCGAGTAAATACTTACTCGGGGACTGTCCTCAGAACTCCAGGACTATTTATATTCCCAATTTGAGCAGACGGCCATTCGACTATCGGATCCCCTAGGTTGCCTGAGTTAGAGAAAAATTTTGCTCGAAGGTTATCGATAGGCTATCCTTGCTCCAAGTAGTCGAGGCCCAGTTCTCACCCAACCCGGGTTCAAAAGTCCCAGCAACCCAAGTTCATATCGAATCATTCCTAGCTCAGTCAAAGGGGTAGCAGAAAACCTTAAGGAGCATGATATTGGTCATACCGCAAGTCCGATATTCAGGCTAATCATGGGAATCATACACACAGATTTTTACAAGCAAAGGCAGAATAAAATTCAACACAGGATCAAAGGAAAAATAAGGAAGCTCTTATATTAATAGGAGATATTTACAAAGTCCACAAGGGACCCTTACACAGCAACAAAGAAGCATAAAACAACATCCAAAAGGCCTAATCTATTGCCGAGGGCATATTCTCTAGGGTAACGTCCTCGAGAACTTCTTCCTAAGGGACTTCATCTTGACCTTTTCAAGCAGAGTCTTTGAGACCTCCCTTTCGAAAGAGCAGTAGGCGAGGAAAGGGCTATAGCCCATCAAAAAGCAGAAGTTTCTAACGGGCGGAGAAAATTGTGGCCTGGTGGAAGATTTGGAAAGAAAGGGTCTTGCTAGCTACTATTGTGAAGCCACTTCTTGAGACATTGTACCGGTGTGGGATGCAAAAGTTAGTGGATATTGCCTCCTCACCCCACTAAAGGAAAGGAGAGTGAAGTTCTACACCCGGTTGAAGTTAAGAGAGATGAGCAGCGGTATAAGTACTTTGTCACCTGGTGCCCTTCTCTTATTTTCTCAGACGGACAGCAGCAACAACAACAACAACAACAACAACAATAACAATAACCCAATATAACCCCTCTCTGTGGGGAAGGATTTTGAGAAGGAAGCCATGGCCAGGCTCACTAAGCCACTGCCGAGTGACTTTATGGACATAAGTCTGAACCATAAAAACGGGAATGTGGAGGAGGGTATGAAGAAGGAAAAAGATCGAAGTTTGTTGAAGAAAGAATGAGTGAAATTTAGGATCAAAAAACCCCCAATTTATAGAAGGTCGGCAACCTTACCAACTGCGCAATCAATATTTCTGGGGAGACGAATCGGCGGTGCAATCATTACTTTTTTGAAAAATGAACCACCAGTGCTGTCAATATTCCTACGGAGATGATCTAACGGGATGTTTCGAATCACCTCCTAAGCTTTCGTCATGAGCATGACGTCATCATAGGGGGGCCGAGAGGATTCAAACCAAGGTCGTTTCTTATCGTTTCACTCTAAAAAACACGGGGACTATCAGTATACAGCCAAAATCGGGAAGACCAATTTTATATTTATTGTGCCATTTTGTGGGCCATCCGCATGAGGCTCGATGTGTTGTGCGAGGCCCAACCCCAATCACCAGCCTCAGGCAATACAGGTCGGTGACTTCCATAAACAAGCAACCCGAGAGCGAGTGCATCCAGGTCTGCATTGAAAGTATAAGTCCGTACCATGACATTAGATAAATGTACCAGTTGTCCTACTTTGTAATAAATGCTTATGTACTATGTTGGGATTTCCCCTCCTATATAAAGGGGACACTTATCACTTTTTAGGACAGATGATATTTAATATAAGGAATAAGAACATTCTCTGCCCTGTGCTCAAACATTCCCTATTGTCTCTTTGTTAGCTCATCTTACTTACATTTATCATATTTCATCAATTATTCTTCATTTATAGCTTATTATTGATTATAAATAGAATACCTCAAAGCCCGCAAAGCTGTTGTAGCTTCATCGGTTGTCCACATTTAACCCCGAGTGTAACGACCCGACCGGTCGTTTTGAGCTCTATCATGTCGTTTGGCAATTTGAGGCCATCAGCGATTTCATTTCAGGTATTATGACTTGTAGGCGTGGCCGCAAATGAATTTCGGGAAGTTCGGAGTCAATTTGGAGAGAAAATTTTCATTTTGGAATCCTTAAGTTAGAAGAATTGTCTAATATTGGAATTTTGTGTAAAAGACCTCAGAATCAAGATTAGAAGGTTCCAGTAGGTTCGTATGATGATTTCGGACTTGGGCGTATGTTCGGATAGGGTTTTGGATAACTCGGGAGCGTTTCGGCGTATATTGTGGAAGTTAGCATTTTAGAAGAAATTTCATAAGTCTGGGTTGAGGTGCATTTCAGTGATATTGATGTCCGTTTGGGATTCGGAATCTGGAAATAGCTCCGTATGGTGATTCTAGAGTTGGGAGCGAGATCGGAAGTGAATTCGGAGGTCCGTATGTTATTTTGAAGTCATTTGGCTAAAGATAGAAATTTGAAGATTTTTGAGAAATCTGACCGGAAGTGGAAATTTTGATATCGTGATCGGATTCCGATTCCGAAAGTTGGAACAGGTCCGTAATGTTGAATGTGACTTGTGTGCAAAATTTGGGGTCACTCGGACGTGATTTGATAGGTTTCGGCATAGAATGTAGAAGTTTGAAATTTCAAAGTTCATAAAGCTTGAATTGGGGTACAATTAGTGGTTTCGGCGTTGTTTGATGTGATTTGAGGCCTCGAGCAGGTTCGTGGAATGTTATGGGATTGGGTCGTGTGATTGGACGGGGTCCCGGGGGCCTCGGGTGTGTTTTCGGTTGGTTTCGGATCATTTCGGGCTGTTTTGAAATGGCTGATGTTGGTGTCTGGTGTTGTTCCTCGCGTTCGGGGGGATTCTCTCGCATTCGTGAAGAAGAATTTCGCTTCAGGGACTTTGTTCTTCGCGTTCACGAAGGGTGCCTCGCGTTTGCGAAGAAGAAAAATCTCTGCTGTGCAGGTCTGACTTCGGAGGCTTATATCTCACAATTTATAAGGATTTTTGAGGTAATGTAAAAACAAAAGTTGTATCCCTTTGTGTCAAGTTTATAGAATGGTAAACCATTCAGAATTCGGATTTGATTACAAAGAGTTATGGCTGTTACACTATAGGGTATCCGGGAAGATGAAGAAGAAATTTATGTTGCACATGGCTGACTTTGGAAGCTTATATCTTGATATCTATAAGGAATTGCAAGATGACCAAAACATGAAAGTTGTAGATCTTGGAGTCTAGTATTCAGAAAATTAAACCATTTGTCATTTGAGATTTTGCGCAAAACAATATGACCATTCTACTAGAGGCTATCTGAGAAGAGTTTGGAATTTGCCTTTCGAGATTTTTTGTTCTTCACGCGAGGGTAGGCCTGCGAAGGCAAAGAAGACTTGCCTGGCAGTGTTTAAGTTTGCAAAAAATGGGTTATGCTCATTTCATCGCATTTCCTCCATGGGAGACAACCTAGGGGCGATCTTGGAGCTCCATCTTCATCATCTATGTCAACGTAAGTGATTCCAACCTATTTCAAGTGAAATACTTGGATTATATCTATATCTATACTATATTAAAAGCACGAAGGCCCTTAGCGAAATGTCGTTCGTCTTTTTTACCCTCGAAAATTAGATTCACACTAGACAAAATAGTCATTTTAATTATTTTCCTTATTTTTAGGACTTTAAAATTAACAAAAATTTTAATTATTACATATTCCCTTATTTGAAAAATATGTTGCCAATCATTACGATTTTAAAAGATTCTTAATTTCCTTATTTTTTAATGTTTAAGATTTTTCCATATATCTAGATAAGAATTCAACTTCACTACAATTATGAGTTGTGGTTATGAAAGTTAAATCAATAAGGACTTTAAATTAGAATGAATTTGGTAAAATAGAATTCTTGTTGAAATTGATTACACGTTTTGGTTTCCACTCTTCACATTCAACAATCTTTTTTCCAATAAAATAAAGGTATTCAAATTGTTATATTGCTCAAACACCATTGCCGCACAGAAGAAAGCTTAGAAGTTATACTGTAATTATTTGTCGGCTTGTATAGTAGGATTTCTCTCGTAAACCTTAAAATCCTCATTTTTTAGCAAGTTAGATTACTTTTTTGTTGGTTTAAATTTTTTTTAATTCATGGTATTACGTTTTCACATATAATTTAGTGATGACCATCTGCTGAGTTAGTTAATTATTAATGTGAATATTTCTTTTCATGAACTTGCTTTTATAGCACAACTACATATTTAATAATCAAATTTATGTGATTTTTAAAAGGTTTATGCACACCGACAAGGTTCATGCGCAACGCGCGTATCATTATATATATATCAGTTGTGGATTCAGCCGTTGTCTCTTTGGTGTTGGTTTTGGATTCAATTTTTTATTGCCCTTTTTTGGATACAAATTTTCTTTATTCATATTTAGGATTAGAATAATGCCACCAATTAGGTTCATTATACGTTTAAGATTCAGTTGTCAATTAGGTTTTATTGATGTGTCGTTTCTTTATTTAGATTTTGTTTTTTTCTATGTTTAAATATAGGTTCACTAAAAATTTTTACGTGAAAACCATGAAACTGTCTCTTTTAAAGTCTATTAACGCTGTGTTTTTCATTGCTTAGGTTTAGGATTCTTTAGCTTTACCAAAACTGCTGTAGCCTATAGAGGAAAATTAGGTCTAGGATACAACAGTTAAACTTACTCTAGGTTTAGGATTCTTTTACTTGTCAATTTTACTTATGTAGATGTTTTAGACTTTTAAAACCAAAGCCATTTAGAATAATAAGGAGCTCAACAATTCCTATAAAAGATTTCCTTTACAGTGTCACATTTGTGAAGGTAGTTACTTGTGATTAGAGGTATAATTTCTAATCTTGACAGCGTTTTTAAAGTTATGTAATAATAGATGTTGATGTATTTTTGAACTGTAATGTCTCGTAGTTATCATTATAAAATTGACTTATTTGCAAATTTTGTTGTATAGATTGTTTGGATTATTGCACTCTATAACAAAAATTAATTAAACATTCTAACTCATATCAATTCAAAATTACTTTTACCTATATTTTATAATAGTAGTTACGCCAGCTTAAGTTACTCATATTTTATAATTCAAGTGCAAATGGTACAAGAAAGGTGACCAATATAAGCAAAAATGCTTCTTACCTTTGCTGCTACTATTTTAGGAGTGATATTTACGTGTTATATTCTATCAACAACTGCTTTTATGAACCTTAGTCGTGCACCAATAAGGGTCATGATGGAGTGGTAAGTACTGTTTTATCTTTAACCAGAGATCTCGAATTCGAGTTCCTGGGTATGGAGCTGCATTTGTCAGAAAGCGCTTTAACTCCNCTCCCCTCAATGTGGGACTATCGATGCGAATTCGGATTTAGTCGGGCCCCAATGTAAAACACCGGATGAAAAAAAAAACTTTAGTTGTGCTTCTTCTTTCTTAATTAAGCACAAGCACAACAATAATACAATTAAGCTTCATCTTTCTATTTTGGATTTTACCAACCACTTTTTCTTGATTGTTGCATACGTGATATATAATATTTCCTTCATTAATCGTGTCTTCACATGACATATTCAGCTATTTCGATTTATTATTTTATTTCAATTTTAAATAGTATAACATTTAATTATCGTACTTATTTTGTTAATTGTTTCGTGCATCATATATCTGATAAAAACTTTTTTGAAGGTGAACCACAATATTTAGAATTATGCAAAAAATCTATATTGAGGCTACTATTTAATAAGCAAAGTTTAAAGACATCAAATTATTTCCATAAAAGGACTGAACGATAATTTTGAGCAATATGAATACACGTCAACATATAATGCCTCTGCCCTTGTAGCAAAATTAGGCATTTGATGACTGTGGAAGGGAAAAATTTCCTTTTTTATTGAGCTACAACAACGAATTTGGTGACTACAGTAGGGCATAATTTCTTTCTTTCATTGAGCTGCTAAACATAATCGATTTATATCATTTTTAAGAGATTATACTATTTTTTTAGTTTATACTTAATAACTTATATGTAATATTTTAATAAAATATGAATAATTTAAAATAAATTATACTCAGATATAGGGTACACGCTCAACGCGCGTACCCTGAGACTAGTATATATATATATATATATATATATATATATATATATATATATATATTAACATGAAAATTCATGAAAAATTAGTGAAAACTTGGGATGTTGGTAGAAAACCTAGAAATTAGTATTTTTGGATTTTGACCATGAAATAGGACATGGGGTTTGGAATAAATTATATATTTGGGTTCGTGAGGTTATGGGTAATGTTTATCTTCAAAAAATTTCGAAATCCAGGCACGCGGGCCCGAGGGTGATTTTTATCGATTTTTCGATCGGGGTTAGGAATTGTTATAAATTGGATTTTAATGGATATTTGTGCATATATTAATGGATTTGCGTAATTATTGGCTAGTTTTGGGGCGTTGTGCATCAATTTAAGTCATCGGAAGGGCTTGGAAGCCGGTTATGAATCTTCGGAGCAAGGTAAGTCTCCTTTCTAACCTTGTGAGGGAGAGTTGTCCCCATAGGTGAACTAATTAACTATGTGCTACTATTTGCGGGGCCTACGTATGCACGAGGTGACGAGAGTTCGTGCGTAGCTACTATTATGTTTATGTCCGGGTAGTCTAGGACCCAAAAGCATGCTTTATTTGTTGTAATTGTAACTTTACTGATAAATTTATAATATTTAAGAATCCTATCAAACATGGAAAACGAATTTCCAGAAAAGATTTTTAATACTACCTTCGTGTCCATTAAAAGAGAATTTTATCACTTCATTGAGTAACTGTTTTTTTCCTGATAAAAAAATGTGAATTTATTGTGTGGATATGTGTATTTGTGAGTACTCGAGTCGCATGTATGGTTCACGAGCAGGATAAATCTATTATTTATATATGACTGCGTCGCATGATCGATTCACGAGTGGGGTAATAGATGCATCTATGGTTCGAGCCGTTCGACCCTTCGGCAATGCACAATTTATTATTGTTGATCCACGTCGTTCGACCCTCGGCATGTCACGACTCAAAATCCTAACTCGGATCGTGATGGCGCCCCAACACTGTGGTCAGGCAAGCCAATAGTTGATTTACTAGTGAAATTTCCTTATTTGATAAAACATTTCAACACTTGCCAAATTTTAAGTTTAAACATTAATTAAAAACGGATAAAGCTTGACTGACTTGAACAGAATTAACCATAAGGGATCATAACCCAATATTTTCAACCCAAAAATAAAGTAATCACTTCGTCTGTGTCAGGAACCAGTGTCACAAGTCTACATGCATACTAATAGAGTATAGCAAAAGATAAATAAATTGTCCTACTGTCTGAAGAACTAGATAGGAATAAACAAAAGAAGACTCTGTAGCGCTGCTAAATAGAAATAGCAGTAATGAAAAATAATAATAAGGTCAGTAGCCTCAAATAACATTCTCTACTACCTTTACGTATCAACTTCCATAGCATACAAGCCACTTAGTTTCCCCTTTTTAATTAATCAACATATAAGATTACAGGGCTTCCCTTCAATTATCAAACACATAACATGCAGTGAACGTACCGCCGATACAACGTGAATAGTAAATGTGCACTGCCGAAGGGTCGTACGGCTCGAATCATAGATGCATCTATCTGCCCCGCTCGCGATTCGAACATGCGACGCGGTTAACATAATTCTAGGGTTATCTCGCTAATCATACATGCGACGCGGGTTCCCATACACATATACATAATTAACAGGAATTTCAGATAATTTAACAGTGATCATACTAGTAGAATAGGGTTTAATACTGTCATCTTCGAAATATAACCTCATGACCTTCATATGTGAAATTCAACGATATTAGGCTACCTAGACCATATGCAAGATCACGGATACGACACACAAGGCATGCTTGTAAATCCTAAACTACCCGACAAGGCATAATAGTAGCTACGCATGGACTCTCGTCACTTCGTGCGTGCGTAGCCCCCCCAATCAAGTCATACAATCATTTATAAGCACCTATGGGGACAATTCCCTCTTACAAGGTTCTAAAGGAGACTCACCTCATGCCGAGCCTACTTTCCGGGTCAAGAATGCGCCCGAAACTCCAAACTCGTCTCCCGAGGACTCGAAACTAGTCAAATGTTGCATAAATAAATTAATTTATACTCAAAATCATGAAATTCCCCTATTTAATTAACTATTTTAACCTACTTTGAAATATCTCAAAAATACACCCACGGGCCCACATGCTCGGATTCAGAAAAATTTCGAAGGAAGCACTCACCCATAGTCTAAGGATCAACAATATGTAGTTTTTGTATGATTTCATAACTAGTTGGTGGGTAATTCCCTAAATTTCATAAAGCCCTATGTTTTTATCTTAACCCTTGATTCATACTAGTTTAGGATGTTAATTTACCTAGGAATTCAAGTATTAAACTAACATTAGAGTAGAAATTACTTACCTTTCAGTAGCTAGGTTGTTTGCCTCTTTTTCAAGATCCTAATGTCGCCAATGGAGGAAAGAAGATGGTGAAAATGGCTATTCCCGTATTTTAAAAGAACCTTATTGCCTGCAGGTTTTTCGCACCTGCGAAAATGGGCAATGGGGTCTGGGCTCGCACCTGCGGCTCCGCTTCTGCGGAAGACCCTCCGCACCTACCAAAATGGGCGAACTCACCTAGGGCTGCATCTACGAGGCTTGGACCGCATGAGCGGTCTCGCACCTACGACTGGGCCACCGCAGGTGCGGTCTCACTAGATCTAGTGCACCAGCAGCTATTTTTGCTAATTTTTGGCCTCGTTCGATGCCTCAGTGGCATGTGGGCCGACCCGAGCCCCCGTCCATATATACCAAGAAGTTCCAAATCATAATACGGACTTTCTCGAGCCTTCGGAATACCCAAAACAACGCTAAAACTCAAAATCACACCTCAAAACCCAAAGAATCAAACTTAAGAACTTTAAGTTCTTGAATTTAAGCATGCGACGAACCTACCTATACTACTCGGAATGACACCAAATTTTGCAAGCAAGTTATAAATGATATGACAGAACTATTCCCGGTCCCGAAATTCCATTTGGACTTTGATAACACAAAAACACGTTCCAAACCACAATTTGAACTTAAGAAAACTCTTATTTTTCTATTGAGCGCCGAAATGCTCCCGGATCATCCAAAACCCTTTCCGAACATACGCCCAAGTCTGAAATCATCATATGAAGCTACCGGAACCGTCGACTCGATTCCGAGGTCGTTTACTCAAAATGTTGACCGAAGTCAAACTTGGCCTTAAAGGCCAACCTTAAGGAACTAAGTGTTCCTATACCACTCTAAACTCTTCCAAATCCCGAACCACTCGTCCCCACAAGTCATAAATCTGTAAAAGCAACTACAGGAAGTCTTATTTAGGGGAACGGGGTCCTAGAACACAAAACGACCGGTCAGGTCATTACATTCTCCATCTCTTAAACAAACGTTCGTCCTCGAACGGGTCTAGAATCGTACCTTAAGTGCTGAATAGGTGTGGATATCTGCTCCGCATGTCCTCCTTGGACTCCCAAGTCGCCTCTTCAACTGGTTGGACCCTCCACTTCGACTGAAGACCTCGATCTGATATAATGGACACAGGCACACCGTGAAACCGGACTATCTTCCGAATGTAGATCTGGGCCAACCTCTCAGAAGTATAAGTAGTAGCTACTGGAATGAAATGTGCCGATTTGGTCAACCTATCCACAATGACTCAAACCGCATCAAACTTCCACAAAGTCCGAGGCAACCCAACCACGAAGTCTATAGTGATGCTCCCACTTCCACTCAAGAATGGGCATCTGCTAAAGTAGGCCTCCTGGCCTCTGGTGCTCATACTTGACCTGCTGACAATTAAGACATCTAGCCACATACTCCACTATGTCCTTCTTCATCCGCCTCCACCAGAAATGTTGATTCAAGTCGCGATATATCTTCGTAGTACCAGGATGAACAGAATACCGTGAACTCTGAGCCTTCGCTAGAATCCTCTCCCTCAGGCCATCAACATTAGGAACACAAAACGGCCCTGAAGTCTCAGAACACCATCCTCACTCATAGTAACCTCCTTGGCACCACCTTGAACCACTGTCTTCCGTAGCTCTGCCAAGCACGGATCATCAAACTACCGGGCCTTAATCTCTCCCAATAAAGAAGACTGAGCAACCACATGATCCAGAACTCGGCGGGGATCTGAAAGGTCCAATCTCACCAGGCGATTAGCCAAGGACTGAATGTCCAAGGCTAGAGGTCTCTCCTCTGCTGCAATATAAGCCAAACTACCCATACTCTCTGCCTTCCGTCTCAAGGCATCTGCTACCACATTTTCCTTGCCCGGATGATAAAGAATGGTGATGTCATAATCCTTCAACAACTCAAGCCACCTGCGCTGCCTCAAATTAAGATCCCTCTGCTTGAACAAGTGTTGCAAGCTACGATGGTCTGTATAAATCTTAAGAGCGTGAACAATCGTCGCCAACTCCAGGTCATGCACAGGGTAATTCTTCTCATGAACCTTCAGCTGGTGCGAAGCATAAGCAATAAATCTCCCCTCCTACATCAACACACATCCCAAACCAATGCTGAGGTGTCGCAATATATTGTGTACATCCCAGAACTGGAAGGCAATACTAGAACTGGTGCTGAGGTCAATGTTGTCTTGAGCTTCTGAAAGCTCGCCTCACACTAGTCAGACCATCGAAAGGGGGCATTCTTCTGAGTCAATCTAGTTAGTGGGGTTGCAATGGATGAAAACCCCTCCATAAATCGGTGATAATAACCTGCTAGGCCTAGGAAGCTCCTGATCTCTGTAGTTGAAGTAGGACATGGCTAACTCTGGACTGCCTCAATCTTCTTAGGATCAACCTTGATACCCTCTCCGGATACCACATGTCTGAAGAATGCCACGGAATCCAACCAGAACTCACACTTGGAGAACTTAGCATATAGCTTCTGTTCTCGCAAAGTCTGGAGCACCACACTCAAATGCTACTCATGCTCCCCCAAGCTACGTGAGTAAATCAGAATGTCATCAATAAAGACAATGACAAAAAAATCAATATACGGCATGATCACCCTGTTCATAAAGTCCATAAATGTTGTTGGGGCTTTAGTCAAGTCAAAGGACATCACCAGGAACTCATAATGGCCATATCTTGTACCAAAAGCAGTCTTGGGAACATCCGAGTCCCGAATCTTCAGCTGGTGGTACCCCGATCTCAAGTCCATCTTAGAAAACACCCGAGCACCCTGAAACTGGTCAAACAAATCATCGATACGCGGCAAGGGATACTTGTTCTTAATGGTGACCTTGTTCAACTGGAGGTAGTCAATACACAACTGCATAGACCCATCCTTCTTCATAAATAGCACTGGAGAACCCCACGGCGATACACTTGGCCTAATAAATCCCTTAGCCAACAACTCCTGAAGCTTCTCCATAAATTCCTTCAACTCTTTCGGAGGCATACGGTACGGAGGAATGGACATAGGCTAGGTGCCTGGAGCTAAATCAATACAGAAATCAATATCACGATCCGGAGGCATGCCTGGAAGGTTTGAAGGGAATACATCAGCAAACTTCGAACCACTGGCATCGAATCAATTGTCGGAGACTCGGCGGTGGTGTCCCGCGCATAAGCAAGATAGGCCAGACAACCCTTCTCGACCATATGTCGAGCATTCAGGAAGGAAATAACTCGACTAGCTACACTAACTGAGGAACCTCTCCACTCTAAGCTAGGCAACTCGGGCATGGCTAGAGTGACCGTCTTGGCATGGAAATCTAGCATGGCATGATAGGGAGATAACCAATACATGCCTAGAATAACCTCAAAACCGACCATGTCAAGCAACAGGAGGTCCGCTCTAGTCTCGAACCCATAGAATGTAACCACACAGGACCGAAAATCCGGTCTACCACCACAGAATCACCCACAGGAGTGGACACATAAATAGGAGTACCCAAGGACTCACGAGGAGTATCAAGGAAACGAGTAAATAGGGTTGATACATATGAATAAGTGGATCCTGGATCAAATAACACTGATGCCTCTGTACCACATACTGAAATAATACATGTGATCACGGCGTCTGAGGCCACTGCATCTGATCTGGTCGGAACAGCATAGAATCTAGTTGGGGTACCGGACGACTGACCTCCGCCGGAATGAATAAGAGCTGACTGAACTCCCCCTGTCTAGTCTCCACCTCTAGGACGACCCCTGCTGGCCTGCCCTCCACCTCTGGGTGGTCGGACTACTGGTGTTGGAATCATAGGCTGGTAACCCTGATGTACTGCCTTGGCCTAAAATCTAGGACAATTCCTCCTGATATGGCCTGGATCCCCGCACTCATAACATCCCCTCGGTGCCATGGCCTTCCTCCCTGAAGAAGAACCCTGGATAGCTGGGGGCGGTGAGAACTCTCTAGCATGGCACTGAAATAAGGCCTCACAGGAACACCACGAGAGGGTGGTGGGGGTGCTGAATATGGGGGACTACTGGGCTGGCCCCTGCCGAACTGACCTCTGCCCCTAGCTGGAGCGCCTCTGAAATGCCCGGAAAATATGGCTCTCTTATCCTGCTGCCCCTGCTCTCTGCTCCTCGACCGATAACCCTCTATCCTGCGAGCAATCTCTATTACAAGATGATAAGGAGTCCCATCTCCACTTCTCAGGCCATGTTGGCCCTAATGCTTGGATGCAACCCAGCTAAAAACCACCGCACTCTCTCAGCATCAGTAGGAAGTATCATGAGTGCGTGGAATGTATCTAGCCTCGTAGTCTGGCACTAACATCTGACCCTGCTCCAGCTGCTCAAACTGATACCGCAGTTCTTCTCTCTCAGAGGGTGGAATGTATCTGTCCAGGAACATCTGGTTCTTGATACCCAATTTTTCCTCAAATTATTTTTAAACTTGCATATATACCTTCAAAATTTGTTTTTATACCAATTGGTATTTTTCTATAGTTTACCAACATTTTTATTAATTTATTCTAATTTATACAATATTTTTATCTCCAATAATTAATCATAAATTGCATCACAAATGATTTCAAAACATTTCTTGGCTTAATATATCATTTTTGATCCTATTAATATTTAATCATTTCACAAATTAGCCAAATTGGCATTATTTGGCTATAGTTTCAATAACTTCAATTATAGCCTATTATATATTTTGTGTTATTTTTACTCGATAATCCGTCATTTTATGTTTTTAATACTAATTAATCATTTTTTTTTCATCTATTTAGCCTCAGTTTCATCTTATATAATTATTGCATTATTTAGCTATTTTTATGGGTATTTAACTTTTAGCCACTTAATTCTCAATTTAAACCCAATTTATCTGAACCCCAACCCAATAAAACGGCCCAAACACCCCCAGGCCCAATGCCTTAGTCTACCCGACCCAATTCCCATTTAATCTGGACCGTTGATCATTTCTAATCAACGGTCCAGATCCTTTATTACCATACTTAATCCTAAGACTACCCCCCCCCCATCATTTCCCCATTTCATTCTCTCCCGTCTCTCTATTTCCCTCTCTAAGACTCTCTACAACCTT
>ML344797.1:24055-40413 GCA_005239505.1 Nicotiana paniculata | reverse complement strand
CCCCCCCCCCCCGACCCTAAGGCTCCGCCTTTTATGCTTGTGTCACTGATGAGGGTTTTCAAGATACCCTGAGGCAGTAACTCCCACCCATGGCCTTTCATGCCTTTCTCCGACCATCTACGGTCGTCCGAGTAAAATTTCTTCATTTCTGGCTAGAACCAGTGGTTCTTTAGCCGATTCTCCTTCTCTTTGGGTTGTCTCTATGAAACCCTAACTATAGGTCTCTGATTTTCAAAGATCTATAACAGATGTTGGCTTACTCTAACTAGGGTTTTCAAACCCCTTTTCAAAAATGATTTCCCTTCAAATTTTAAGTATTATGTTATGATTTTTATAATGTTTAAGCTTTATTCGAGCTTTTTCCCTTTGAGTCTGAGTTATTTCGTTAAAAATCCCAAAGTCTTGGCTTTAATCTGTGGCTCTGAGTTTGTTTTCGATAATAGGCTTACCTGTTCTATTATGTTTACTATGTTCTCATGAATACTCTGTGATTTCATGATTTTTACCCCATGTTTGCTTGTTAGGGTTTTCGGCTGCTATTATCCCTGCTTATTATGTGGGTCTACTCTATTTTTTGTTTAACGATATCTTTGAATCTTTACTTCTCCTGCTTGTATTATGCTTATTCAGTAATTCATGTTATGCTCTGTGTAAATCCCTAAATATTTTACCCTATTTTAATTACTAGGGTTTCTGATTCTCGCCCATTACGTGTTTATTCCATGTAATTTGTGATGATTCCTAAATCAGTACTACTCCTATTTGAACACCTAATTTCCCTGTGATTGATTTCCTTTACTGGTTTCATGTGATAATATCTTTACTAATTTCCGAACTTTAGTTTATTTCTTGCCTTATTACATGATTGACTACACTGTCAATTGATTCATACATTATTTCCTTAATTAAGACCTTATGAACTTACCCCAATCTCTTACTATGTGCCTACTATATTTGATGTCTCCTTATTTGTTGTACATGATTTCTTTCCTTACTTGTTACCTACTCTGACCGTTTGAAATTAACTCCCTTAATTAAAGGAGTACTTCTGCTGATTTTACACTAATTGATTTTTGAGTTCCACAATTACCGGACAGTCTGATTCTTACCTTATTTTACCTAGATTCAAATTATTATATATACTACACTCATTAACAGTCTTCAACACGAATACACACTGGTTCAATAGCTCTCTCTCTCACAACTAAAAACTTTCTGCTCTCTTTCTGTGTTACTTATTACTGTTCTAAGTTATCTGGCTGCAAGCCAAGGCTAACTATTGTGCTCTCATATCCTCTACTGTATATTTATTGTCCTCTTCAGTGGTATGTCCTAATTTCAATTCAAGTTCCCAAACCAATATGTTTCTTTTGTTGTTCAATTCATTATGTTTCTAATATGCTTCTACTTACTGTTTTGTTGTTCAACATGTAATTAAAATCGTTTGCTTCATCTAGTATGTTAAGTTATGTCTTACCTTTTTATGATCAACATGTTCTTCTGAACTTATAACCTATCTCAATGGGACTCTACTCTATTTCTACGCTTGTATACTAGTTGTTTAGTAAGGGTATGCCTCTACTGATTTTCTACCTTAAGTTGTTTTGATGCTGTTATGTCTAGTGTAATCCTATAATATGCTATACCCCAATCCCATGAACCCCTTAAGAGCTTCTGATTCTATACCCATGCATACTTCTGCCTGTTATATGTTCACTACTGTGTGTATTATGTGTCCCTAATCCCCCATTACCCCTGTGTGAGGTTTTGTGTTGCTGAACCTGTCTTGGTTCTGTGCTCTTTGGATGTTGCTGGACTTATCCTGGTCCTGTGTTTGGTATGTCAGTTAACCTTTCAAAATTGTCTTATTAAATGACTCCCTCTGTTAATTTCACAAAAACTATTTCAAACAAGTCTATTTTCAAACTATTTTCCTAGTTAAACCTTTTCAAAACTATTTCAGACAAGTCTCTTTTCAAACTATTTTCCTAGTTAAACCTTTTCAAAACTATGTCAAGCACTCTCACTCTACTCTTAGACCCTTAAGTTCTGCCCCTTAGTGTGTCACTTCTTTGGGACCCTTGAGCTCCCTCTGAACTCTGACACACTAAGGCTGGATTTTCCACACTGCACTTACTCAAATTTGGTTATGGATCTGGGTGTGAGCACTGCCCGGGATCCCTTGAGATCCTTAGGGAACTTTGACACACCTAGACCATGTGAAAGGTGGTTAATCAATCTGGCATTGAGGATATGGAGATATGGGCCTATATTGCAGGCTCCCTATAGATAACTTCTTATTTTTTCCTTATGTTTATGTAATTCCTTCAATATTGGTTTGTAATAATTATTATAAACAAATATTGGGGATGGCTAGTGAAACCGGGAGGGTAGCTATATATTATCTAATTATCAATGGGTAGAGATCATGCCTTAGGCCTTTTATATCATTCATATGTGTATCCATGTGTTAGGACCAACATGCTCATTAAAATCATGCTAGATATCATGTTCCTTGGATTCCATGTCTGCTGTTCATCCATGCTCATGGTGATCACTTAGAAATACTTCTCTTAGGTTAATAAATGACATCAATAAATAGCTATTACTCATATGCATTCATTAATCATGCTCTATGAAACTATGCCTTTATAAATTCTGCTACTTGCACTAGATACCATGATCTTAGGATTAACGTTTCAGCATCTCAATTGACATGTATATACATTTACCATTTAGAAATCCTGCTCCTAGGACAACTAATGTACACTGTCGCTACATAGATCCTGCTTAACAACTCAGTAATCTTTTGTGCATTTGGAAATCATGTCTTAGGAATCCTGCATATTCTGGAGCCATGTTGAGCATTTAGTAATCCTGCCTTAGGAATCTGCATCTAAAATCATGCATACTCGCTCAGTCACGCCTAGTTAAACTATTGATGCATGAAAAGGGTATAAAACATTCTCCCCATGTTTTAAATAAACTGGCAACAATCCTATGTCTCTTGCAAAACCTAGAACAGCATTATTTGGGTAAAACAACTCCTACACTATTTTTTTAATAATTTTGGTAACAATTGAGTATTATGCCATGCCTAGGCAAGCCTTAGGTAATTAAGGCTGTTAAAAAACTAGAATGTGTTTCTTTCATGCGTACTGTCTAACTATCAACATGCTTAAAATCAGTAGGCAAAATGGATTAAGACTTCCTCTCTAAGTTATGCATCAAATCTGCCACTTTGTTATTATCACTTAGATACCATTCTTTAGGATCTGAATTAAAACCAAGACCTTAATTGTGTTTGATTCATGCTGATTCTTTGTATTACATGTGGAGGTACTTGAGCCCTTTCCTGTTTACATGTTATCCCCTTATCTGCACTTCTATCTGTTTTTTGTATGTCGCCTTATTATTTTACCTTTAAACCTGAGGGTCTACCTAAAACCTCCCTCATAGGATAGAAGTCCTAAACTCCTCCGGGACTAATAGGAAGGGACGGGTAATAGCATACAATAGAGGTCGCGACCAACACTCGCTCTAATTACCTTTACGGGGTAGGAAAGGGTAGATATGGATATGATGACCAGTGCGCTAATACAACATGTAGCCCCTCTTTAAGGAGTGTCATACCGGGTATTGCATTGATGTGACCCATATTACAAACAAACCTAGGATACCCTTATTCTATATACATGCTTAGACTATAATCCTTTTCAAAATCCATTTAGCTATTAACTATTTTCAAACATATGTGTGCTTAGATTGCAAATATCTCAAAATCCCCTACTATTTGGACATTAATTGTTTACTTGCTAATTGTACAAATTAACAAATGTTATTTGGTCGGGAACCACACTTGTGGATTCTGAGGGGTGCCTAACACCTTCCTCTTAGGATAATTCCAAGCCCTCACTCTGTCTCTGGTTGTCAAACTTATTGTAAATGAACCCCCAATAGGTGCCCTAACGCACCTTAAAATCGTTAGGTGGCGACTCTTCGAAACATGCAAACCCCTTTCCCAAAAGGAATGAGTTGTCCCAACCAATGTCATGAACCTTTTAACCGGCCCCGAAAGGAGTGTTGGGAAAAAGGGGGCGCGACAGCATGGCGACTCTGCTGGCGATTTNTCTGCTGGGGATTTTCAGGCTTTTACCATTTCGGAATGACTTTGTGAGCTTGTACCTCTTCTCATTCCCCCCCCCCCCCCAAGTGCAATTACTTGTCTACTTCCTTAAGCATTTAATTTTCTTCAAGAGTAACTGACATGTTTTTCTGTTTCATTCCTTTGTAACTATTTTTAAATTATAAATTATTGTATTTACTGCTTTCATAATGTGTAAATGCATGACTACATGCTTATTGTTTATTGCATTATTCATGATTCAACATTCATACTCCACTCGTACAAAACAAAATCCCATAGCAATGCTTGATGAGTGGTTGCACCCTTCCTATATCATTACCCCCTAAATTCGAAAAGGCTTATTTGCGGTAAAACTAATCGATCAGCGGTGCAGTCGACGGTTCCGTGCCTTTCCCCCTTGAGTTGTCCGCTCAAGGGTACCAATCTAAAACCCCATAGAAAACTTACTCCATTATACTATTCCATGCATCATGGTCAAACTTAGCTAGGCTAACGTGTTGTCCGCACAATTGCCTTTATGATAGCCTTGTCCAAAGTCCACCGGGTTTCCATAAATCCTAACGGACGTCCTCACGTTCTGTGCATTTATTTGGAGAATTAAATGCTTACATGCTAATCATTGATGTTAAATAGTCGATTCTGGTGGGGGTTAGGGACCTAACCTTGTTTGCCTTGCAGAAATATGAGGCACGAAGTCCCCAGATTCGGCATGGTCACGAACATCCACCCAAAATTGCTGAGTTGATGGGAAGATCGGCATTCTAGTGACAAAACACTCGTCAAGAAATATCTGGGTAATCTACCGTCCCTCCTGGACATCCAGCCTAACAACATGATGATAGAGGCTGCTACCTTATTCTGGGATTGTGAAAGGGCCGTCTTCCGCTGTGGGGACATCGAAATGACACCATTGTTATAGGAAATAGGAGGATTGGACGGTCTAGTTTAGGAAACTCCGGGTTTGCTAATGCCTGAGAACCGCACAGCCAAAGCTTTCTTAAAAATGATGGGTTTAAAGAAGAACACAGAATTAGGGTGTCTGAAGAAATCATACATCCCTTTCGACTACTTGTATGAAAGGTACGGCCACAGCAAGTCATACCGTACCTTCCATGATGAATTCACCATCACATCCTTGGGACACATTCACCGTAGGGTGTTCGTTTTCATGGTTTGCTTCCTGGGTCTGATTGTATTTCCGATGAAGAAACAAAGAATCCATACTAGTTTGGCTATGGTAACCAAGACACTAATGGAGGGAATTGGTGGGCAAACTTTCAGCATCGTTTCAATACTCATATTTCATCACTCAGCACTTTACCATCGCTCAGTAACAGTCACTCAAAACCTCACAGTCCCTCATACCTCCTAATCACTCGGCACTCGGCACTCGGCACTCGCACTCAGTAGGTACCTGCGCTCACTAGGGTGTACAGACTCCTTCATCCCAAGTGCTATAAATAAGCCAAGTCATGGCATCAATCACTCTCAGGCACTCGGCCTCTCTCATATCATAACATCCTCACAATATAGGCTCTCGGCCTCACTCACTCAGACACTCTCAATATGCCACTCGGGCCATAAATATACATGGTTCTCGACCAAAAATCAGTATTTCATTTTCAAGAAATAATATCAACATACTCTGAGTGTCAAAAGAATTATCAAGAAAGACTGAGTGTAAAATCATAACATATTAAGTGAGGAATATCAGTAAAAACAGCCCTAAATGGGGTTAAACAGATCGACACTAGGCCCCAAACATGACTTACAACCCAAATATATCAAATCATAGTAATACTGTAAAGCGTATGCTTTAAAAGGAATGTTTCGCAACTCAATAGTTGCCTAAAAAGGAATATATTTCCAAACTTCCAATTCATGCACTCCAAAACTATGAAAGGATGCAAAGTCCGGGGTTTCAAACCATCAGGACAGGATTTAAAGACATTACTTATCTCAAGCTAGCCCGAACAGCCACTCCGCAACGCGTTTGCCCCCCGAATCAACTTCCGAATACTCCAAATCTATCAAATTCAGATTCCTCTGATCAAAACATGCTAAGGGAAGAAAACCCAATCAAAATTATCGATTTTATGCACAAAACCCAAAATTAGTCAAAATCTGATCCCTGGGACCATGCCTCAGAACTTGACAAACTTTATACCAAAACGATCCTCATCATCTCACTAGTATATACATATGAAGAACTCAGAAATCGGTGTCCGTTTGACCCCTCAAATTATCCCTAAAAGGTAGAATAATACCAAGCCCTAACTTCACCTTTTTCTACTGATTTCACAAATTAAACACTGATAATGAGGTCTTTAATCATATATAATCGAGTTAATAAATCCAAAAAGCTTACCTCAATGATGAACCAACGTTTCCCTCTTCAAAATCCCTCAAAAACCTCGGAACCCGCACAACCATGGTGGAAAAAGGGTTAAAAATCGTGAAGTCTCCTTTTTATACTTTTCTGCCCAGGCTTTACGCACCTGCGGCCCTCTTCTCGGACCTTCGGATCGCACCTGCGGTTATTAATTAACTTGACCAAAACTCTCACATGCGGTCCTGTTTACGCATCTGCGGACCGCTCTTGTGGTCCCACTAACCGCACCTACGACCTTCCCCTGGGCTGGCCAAAAGTTGCACCTGCGGAGCCTTGTCCGCTCCTGCGGGCCCACACCTGCGATCCTCCATCCGCAGGTGCAGCCACACCAGCAATAAGAAAACCAGCAGCTGAAGCTGCATATTCCAAATCCCGAATCTTTCCGTTAACCACTCAAAAACACCCCGAGCCCCTCGGGACCCCAACCAAACATAGCGAAACATCATATATGATCATTCAAACTTAGTTTCACCCTCGGAACACCAAAACTAACATCAAAACACCAAAATAACATGGGATTCAAGCCTAAGACTTTGAAACTTCTAAATTCCACCAACGATGCTGAAACTATCCAAAACACCTACGATTGATCTGAAATTTTGCAAACATATCCAAAATGACATTACGAACCTGTTCCAACTGTGAAATTCCATTACGACCCCGATAGTCTATTTCCACTGCAAACCAGAAATTGCCAAAAACACTTTCGCCAATTCAAGCCTAATTCTACACCGGACATCACAAAAATATTCCGAACACACTCTTAAGTCCCAAATCACCTAACGAAGATATCCAAGCACTAAAATCGGCATTCCAATGTCGTTTACCAATAAGTCAACTCTCGATTGACTTTTCCAACTCTAAAGCTACTTTTAGAGACTAAGAGTCTCAATTCCTTCTATAACCACTCCGAACCCGAGCTAACCAACTCTAACACATCATGAACAGTATCACTAAGCTATGACAAGGCAGAAACAGTGAAAATAACTAAGCTACTGATAGGGAGCATATCAGGAGGTTTGTAGATTGTCTCACTTACCCGCTCCACATTTTGATGACCAGGGAGAGGGTCTCTAGAGCAACATTTGAGCAGGTTGTTGACATAGCTCGGGATATTGAGTCGGTTCGGAAGCAGGATCATGAGGAGAGGGAGGCCAAGAGGCCTCGGGATCAGGTAACTTCAGTAGTGCCCCTTCCAAAGGGCAATTTCAGCATAGCAGAGGTCGTCTATTTAAACCTCCACAGCCAGTACGCCCAGCCTATAGTGGCGCATCTTCGGGACAGGGTCCCCGCAGCTCTTATCATGGTCGTTCATCTTTTAGCGCCCTTCCAGCTCAGAGCTCCTCCAGAGCATCATCATATCAAGGTAGCAGGGGTTCCCTTCAGTTCCCATCTCCAGCCCCAGGTAGTTGTTTCGAGTGTGGAGAGTTTGATTATGGATGGAGGTTTTCCCCTCGCCGTTCTGGTAGTTCATCTCAGCAGAGGGTCCAGCCCTTGACTTCAAGCCTAATCAGTACACCACCCACCCAGGCAGCTAGGGTTGGAGGTCAAGTAGCCAGGGGCCGCCCTAGAGGGGGAGGTCGAGCATGTGGAGGTCAGCCACGTATTTATGCACTCCCAGCTAGGCCTGATTCTATGGCCTCAGACGCGGTGATTACAGGTACTATCTCAGTTTGTCATAGTGATGCTTTGGCTTTATTTGACCCTGGTTCCACATACTCGTGTGTTTCATCCTAGTTTTCTCATTTTCTGAGTATGTCCCGTGAGTCCTTAGTTACATCTGTTCATGTGTCGGCTCCGGTGGGCGATACTATTATTGTGGACCATGTGAATTGGTCTTGTGTGATTTCTATTGGGGGGTCTGGAGACCCGAGTGGACTTATTGTTACTCAGCACGGTTGAGTTTGATGTGATTTTAGGCATGGATTGGTTATCCCCATGTCATGCTATTCTTGATTGTCATGCTAAGACCGTGACCCAAGCTATGCCCGGAGTTCCGAGAGTTGAGTGGAGAGGGTCTATTGAGTATGTGCCTAGCAGAGTGATTTCTTATTTGAGGGGTCAGCGTATGGTAGATAAGGGGTGTGAATCTTATCTTGCTTTTGTGAGGGATGTTAGTAGTGAGACTCCTTCTGTTGATTCGGTCCCTCTGGTCCGTGAGTTTCTAGACGTATTCCCTGCAGACCTGCCAGGCATGCCACCTGACAGGGACATTGATTTTGGTATTGACCTGGTGCCAAACACCCAGCCCGAGTTTCCGGACTTATTGCACATTTTACAATAATAGCCTATATGTACTTATAATTACTTTAATTATGCCAAAATAATCCTTTTATACTTTTTATAGTATTAAATAATTATTTTTACTTATTTTATGCACAAATAATATTTTTACAATTTATTTATCATTTTTACAAATAATTTATTAATTAAAATTGGGTATTTAAATAACAGCCTATTTTTTTAAACATGTTTTTGGACCAACCCCAGAATTACCCAAAACCTAGCCCAGTCCGTCCCACCCAAAACCAAAGTATAAAAAGGAGACTTCGCGATTTTAAACCCTTTTTTCACCATTGTTGTGCAGGTTCCGAGGTTTTTGAGGGATTTTGAAGAGGAAAACGTTGGTGCATCATTGAGGTATGCTTTTTGGATTTATTAACTCGATCATATATGATTAAAGACCTCATTATCAGTGTTTAATTTGTGAAAATCAGTAGAAAAAGGTAAAGTTAGGGCTCGGGATTACGAGACCTTTTAGGGATGATTTGAGGGGTCAAACGGACTCCGATTTCTGAGTTCTTTATATGTATAGACTCGTGAGATGATGAGGATCGTTTTTGTATAAAGTTTGTCGAGTTCAGAGGTGTGGGTCCGGGGGTCGGATTTTGACTAATTTCGGGTTTTGTGCATAAAATCGATAATTTTTATTGGGTTTTCTTCCCTTAGCATGTTTTGATTAGAGGAATCTGAATTTGATAGACTTGGAGCATTGGGAAGTTGATTCGAGGGGCAAAAGTGTTGCGGAGTAGCTGTTTGGGCTAGTTTGAGGTAAGTAATGTCTTTAAATCCTGTCCTGAGGGTATGAAACCCCGGACTTTGCATCCTTTCACGGTTTTGGAGTGCACGAATTGGAAGTTTGGAAATATATTCCTTTTTAGGCAACTATTGAGTTGCAAAACATTCCTTTTAGAGCATACGCTTTACAGTATTACTATGATTTGATATATTTGGGTTGTAAGCCATGTTTGGGGCCTAGTGCCGATCTGTTTAACCGCTTGGGGGCTGTTTTTATTGATATTCCTTACTTAATATGTTATAATTTTACGCTCAGTCTTTCTTGATAATTGTTTTGACAATCAGAGTATGTTGATATTATTTCTTGAAAATAAAATACTGATTTTGGGTCGAGAACCCTGCATATTTATGGCCCGAGTGGCATATTGAGAGTGACTGACTGAGTGAGGCCGAGAGCCTATATTGTAAGGATGTTATGATATGAGAGAGGTTGAGTGCTTGAGAGTGATTGATGCCATGATTTGGCTTATTTATAGTGCTTGAGCTGAAGGAGCCCCTCAGGAGTGTGTACACCTCCAGTGAGCACAGGTACCTACTAAGTGCAAGTGCCGAGTGGCGAGCGTCGAGTGGCGAGTGATTGGGAGGTATGAGGGACTGTGAGGTGCTAAGAGACTGTTACTGAGCGATGGTAAGGTACTGAGTGATGAAGTATGAGTGTTGATATGGCTAGGTATTAATTGGGTTAAGGGGTCCGGTTTTAATTGGATTAAAATCGAAATTAAAGTGGCTAAATATTAAATACCCATAAAATGGCTAAGTAATTAAAATGGCCAGTAATTATATAAAATGAAATTAAGGCTAAATAGATGAAATTAAAGGGATTAATTGGTATTAAAAATATAAATTGATTGATTATCGAGTGAAAATAGTACAAAAAATATTAATTAGGCAAGTCATTGCAATTATAGCCAAATAATGCTAATTAGGCTAATTTGTGAAATAATTTGGCCTTAATAGGACCTAAAATGATATATTAAACCAAGACATGTTTTGAAATCGTTTGTAATGCAATTTATGATTAATTATTGGATATAAAAATACTAGATAAATTAGAATAAATTGATAAAAATGTTGGAAAATTATAGAAAAATGCCAATCATTATAAAAACTGATTTTGAAGGCATATATGAAAGTTTAAAAATAATTTGAGGAAAAATTGGGTATCAACACTTCCGCCATAGTATCTGCCATTGGACGTATCAAAGATACCAAATGGCCTCGACCTATGCAGATCAATCCGTCCTAGAGAAATCCAAACCAAATATGCAAGTACTATGGTACATATGGCTATAAAACAGAAGATTACAGGCAACTAAGAGAGGAAGTAGCCAGATTGTTCAACGAGGGTCATTGATCACGCTCAACTATGTCTTATAGAAAGACTAAACGGGCGCTGCAAATATAATCCGGGGTATTACGCCCAGAGTCGATCCCACAGGGAATTTACGTATCAATTAAGTCTTTAAAATACTAAACTGTTACTTAATCAATTTTTTCAAGACTTTTGAATATCAAGTGGTGATGTTTACTAAATCTAATAACAAAATAATAAATTAGCAATTAACTAACAATATAGTGTAAACAATGACAATAAAGGTCTAAGGTTATGGTTTCCTCCGTTGGTGAATTCTTTCTCGGATATTTCTTATAATTTAATTAATCGTCTCTATCAATCATGAACACTCTATCTACCATAAATCTCTCTCAAGTAATTATGATAATTTACTAGACGCACTCTCTCAAGTTACGCTAGCTAGATTGCATTACAGTTTACTTTACATTGCAACTNAGTAGATACATAATAAATAGGCACAGCTAATTGATGGCCATTCAATTAACTACAACAAGAACGTAGTTGAACAAATAGAGAATAATCAACCAAAATATATTAATATCACAATAAATTCATCCCCAACGGGTTCTACCAACACCCTAGACTAAAGAATTTAGCTACTCATGTTTGTAAGAATCAAAACTAAACTAAATTGCATAATTGAAATATAAAGTAATGAATACTAGATGTAGAAATCAATGTTTTTGCACTTCAATGGTTTTCTCTCCTCAAATCCTTCTTCTACCTTCAAATCCTTCGAATTCCTTTTTGTAGTTGTGTTTTAGGAGTCTATTTTTATGTTTGGGGCGAACCCTAACCGTGTAGGAGACTTCTATTTCAACCGGGAAACACTTAAACTCGTCAAAACTTGGATTTGGTCGAACCGGGAACCCCGGGCGTTTGGACCCAAAGGCCTGGCTAACGCCAGACCAGGGCTGGCGTTTCAGCCCTACCATATGGATAACGCCAGGGTGGGGCTGGCTCTTCAGCCCTAAGGCCTGGCTAACGCCAGGTAGGGTCAGGCTTTAGGGCTCTATCGCCCGGCTATCGCCCGGGTGTCTCCTTTCGCGTACTTTTCGACGTATTTGCATCCCTTTAGCTCCGTTTCCATCTCCAATTCACCTACACATGAAATAAACTCCATTAAGCACATAACAAGTGTATTTTTATCACTAATGCACCTCAAATGTAAGGTATATCACATGTTAAACTATGCGATTTAGTCTCGCATCAGTCACCTTCGAGAATTCTTAAGTGATCGGGCCAAGAACCACTTCAAAAATAGGGATTCGAACAGACAGTACGAGTATGATGAGGCACAGTACGTGATTCACATGATCGTTTGAGGGGCCGATATTCCTCAAGGACTAGTATTTAAACGCACCAATGTGACGATCACAAGGGAAAAACGGATGTGAGACTACTTACCGGAAGAGACCTTGTCTTTCAACGAAGAGAATGCGGAAAGGAACGAACAACCTCATAACGATGCACTGGTAATATATGTCCTTATAAATAAAATTCAAGTTAAACGTGTTTTGGTTAATCCAGGTAGCTCCGCCAATATTATTCGACCGAGGGTCGTGGAACGACTCGGACAACAATATCAAATTGTGCCTACAACCTGAGTACCTAACGATTTCAACATGGCAAGCGAAACCACCAAAGGGGAGATTATCTTGCTAGTGAACGTGGCCGGGACCATACAAGAAACCAAATTCCATGTGATCGAGGGCGACATGAGATACAATGCTCTGCTAGGAAGGCCTTGGATCATGTACATGAGGGAGTTACCCTTGACTCTTCATCAAGTTCTGAAGTTCCCGACATCTGAAGGAGTCAAGACGGTGTACGAGGAACAATGCCGCCAAGGAGATGTTCGCGATTGACGAGGTAATACCGGTGTCAGAACTTTCTTCGGCAAAAAGATCGGACTGAAAGGGAAAGCAAGAGGCTAAATAGAAACCACATACGTCGACCTCGACCCAACCGGAGAAGCAGGAGACCGATGAGGACTATGATTATGGGATATCTCGATCTTTCGTCGCTCCTGTTGATACCCAGTTTTTTCCTCATATTTTTAAATATACATATATACTTTCAAAATAGTATATATGCATCATCACTTGATTAATGGACATGTGTCAGCATTTTTAATAATTTTCTAAGGGTTTTCAATCAATTTATTCCTACATTTTATTATATAATACGAATTAATTTCATCACAAATATTTACAATGATTTTATCCTCTAATTTCATCATTTATACCCATATTTTTATTTTAAATATTTTTAACATATTTTTGTCACAAGTGCATTTGCATTTTAAGGCCAAAATTGCGCATTTTACAATAATAGCATATGTACTTATAATTACTTTAATAATGCCAAAATAATCCTTTTATACTTTTTATAGTGTTAAATAATTATTTTTACTTGTTTTACGTACAAATAATTTTTTTACTATTTATTTATCATTTTTACAAATAATTTATTAATTAAAATTGGGTATTTAAATAACAGCCCATTTTTTTAAACATTTTTTCGGACCAACCCCAGCCCAATTACCCAAAACCTAGCCGAGTCCGTCCTACCCCAAACCAAATAACCCCTACCCCAATATCCAACCGGTACCCGTTCCTATACCCGACCCAAACCCTTTTTTTAATCCCGATCAAAAGCCCCCGTTCACCCGTCCCTTTTTAATTAAAAAACTCAAACCCTAACTCCCCATTCCCTCTAAGGCCGCCGCCCTCAAACTCTCTCAAAAACCCTCCTCTTCTCCTCTTCTGAAACCCTAGCATCGTCACCCATAATCCTTTTCGATTCCTACCAGATATGGAATCAATCGGAGATTTCCTTACCTTATTGATCTTTTCCCGCTATTGGCTACTCGTTTATTTCTTAACATGGCAAGCAGATTTCCTTCATTCTGGACCAAATCTGGTTCGAACCTACACTTCTTTTTCATCTATGTTCATTGTTTGTCTCTTTATGGTATGAATCTCTAAGATTTTGTTCGATTCTTCATTTACCCTAAAGCTAGGGTTCAGATTTTTCAGATCTATTATAGTTTTTCTATTTTAGTTAAATATTTTCTTTAATGTTTCCGTATATCTATCTATGTACATTTCTATTACGATTTTTTCGTAGATATTTCTGCCTAATTTTTTACCCTAAAAATTAGGGTCTTTTATTATTAGAAATCGAACCATATCTGGTTCAATCTTTGATGTTGTGGTTTACTCGTCTCTATGCATCTTTGTTGTAGTTTCTCCTTTGAAATTTCTGACTAATTTTACTTACCCTAAAAATCAGGGTTTTCGGTTCTTTATTTCATTTTTCTCTTCATTGATTCTGTCTATCTGTACATGACTCTTGCCATTAATTATTTTACTTACCCTAAACTTAGGAGTCTTTGATTCCCCAGATCTATTTGATTCCTTAATTACTGTGTGAAAATCTCTATTTTACGCGTCTATGCACTTGTTACTATCAAAACCTAATCTTCTATGCCGATTTAGGACCATAAACGCTAGTTTTTATCTCGATTTTCGAACGAAAGCAAGAATAGACAATGAAATCGAGGTTAAAACCAAGATTAATGGAGAAAATCGTTACTGAGAGATTAGTGTAGCCATTCTCCGATGAGAGAAGAAATGAGTTTTTTATAATTGATCCACTAGCTTGAACTGTAGCCCCCTTTTTTTATTTTTACCATATAATTTTTTTACAATGATATAATAGAGAGTATTAAAATCTTAATTAAGATTGTTTTCTAGATTCGGTTAAATAAAGATTCACATAGGTTGCCACGTAGAAAATTTTAAAAATAGTTTGGAGAGTGTATTACATACACTAGAAAGAATGCGATGAGGGAGTTTTATTATGAAGGGGGATATAATTCGAGAGTTTTCGGGGACAAGTGATAGTATAGGTAGGCAACTGACAAATATTAGTATAATTTAGGCGGATTTTGGGGTATTAACTCTTTAAAAAATGTTATAAAGTTCTAACTTAGATGTCGCCTCCTATTGCACAAATCTAACACCTAGAAAATAGATTTCTCTTGTATTCCTCAAATGATCAAGTTGTCAATACATCTCCTCTCTTATTCTCTTACTTCGACACCAAAATTTTCTGCAAAAGCTTATGTATAATTCAAAAAATACAACAAGACTATACAGGTAACCTATGATTTGCACAAACATAATCATGCAGAAAAAAGAGAAACAGAAGAAGAAAATCAAGAATTACAGCATTCCCGGGGCAGAGAGCAATACAGGAGCTTACGAGGAAGCAACTGATCCAGTCTCGAGGGGTTCGTTGATTTTAGCGGGAGCATAGTGCACCGGGCTGCCCTTTCATTACAATGACCAGTAAAAACAACAGAATCTGTTTCGATAGGTTCAAATTTGAGTAGAGCTGCAGGAACCAAATCATCATCTTCAAGTGTTATGGCCCTCTCCCCAGCAACTGGAAAATGGGGAATCACCCGCTTTTTAACAAGCACTGAATGTAACAATTTGAACTCTAAGCTTGGTTCCTTTAAAGCTGAGCTCACAAGCTAGAAATTAGAATATGAACAGTATATGAGGAAGAAAAATCTAAGAGAAAACATAAAATAAATACACATGTATACATGCTGACAAATATATAGCAAGCGTACACACCAAATTACCAATCAATCATCACATGGAACAATAGATATGAAAAGAGTAACCCACAATAAATCTGGAAGTATGCTCAGGAGTCAGGAAACAAAACGTTTCCAGCTTATTCGACATTTAATTTTCTATTCATATGAGATAAAACATGGAATTTCTGCTATAGTAATATAGTTGACCTTTATTTTTATTTTTTTCCTTACCATTTTCCTTTTTATATTATGTTGGTGAATCTATAGCACCTCTTTATCCTATTTCTATTAGCGTAACCAAATGAAAAAGCGCCATGTAAGAACTTCATTGGCGACACCACAATGATTAATGGAATTTCAAATCTAATTACACAGGTCCGCACAATACGAGCATGGATCTTCATTGTAAAGATTAACTCATCCCTCATGCCCCAACCTCCTGCTAATTCTTTACAAATAAAATTTTATCATCCCTTTTTGTCCATTCTATCTTAATGTTATTGCAAGAAAGTATTCTGCAATCAGAAAGAAACTGAATTGACTCCCAACACCCCTTACCTTGAAGTTTTCAAGTCTTTTAATAATACCATTGTACCTTGTACGTGATATTTTGAGAACATAAAGCTTATTTATATCGTGTTATTCTTGGTATGTGCTAATCATGAGCCATAATATCCTTTGACATACTCAACTGAGGACAATGAGAGACCGAGTGAGAGAGAGCGCTCGAATGGTACAAGTAGGTTATGAGCCAACCACTCAAGGAGTT